>QUSF01000082.1:0-12445 GCA_003676055.1 Chloebia gouldiae
GAAGGGCGAGCCTGGTCGCGTTTTCCATTTCCGTGATGAGCAACAAACTCCAAACCCTCCCGGGGTTTTCTCTTCACCACAGGTAAGGCGGAGCCGGGGGATGTCCCCTTAATTAGGGGTTTGTTCTTAATTTGGTTGAGCTGGGAGCTCCATTTCGTAACCCCTTTTTCCATCTTCACCGCCGGCTGGAACGTTCTTTATCCTCACCGACGCCCTGCACTGCGCTCATTGATCTGTTTGAGGGTTTCATCTTCATTTCACTCGGTGTTTGCTCGCCTTGGGCATTTCTTTCATCCCAGGCTGTTCTCCTTCTAAGGATTTGCTGAAAGATTTCCACATTAAACCTCTTTATTTAGGCTTGATTAAATAGGAGCCTTCTCAAAGGCCTTTCATTTCAGGTTTCCCAATGCTACCTTTAATAAGAAATGGAAATTAATTTTGGATTATTATTAGAGAATTATATTTATAATTTTTTTTTTACTTTTTCTTACGCATCGGCCTGGTTTAACCTCGGTTTTGTTTGTTTTTAGTGCTCATTTACAGCTGCCCAGCCCTGGCACAGCTGCCCAGGGCCCCATCCCTGGAGGGATTAAAAATCCCTATGGAAGTGACACCTGGGGACATGGATCAGTGGTGGCAGGGAATGATTGGACTGGATGAGCTGAAAGATCTTTTTGAGCTTCAACAATTCCGCGATTCTCTGATTTTTTTATCACTTAAACACTTCCTCATTGGAGTTGCAGGTTAATTAACTTGAAGATCACACAACTTTCCTACAATCTAGGGAAAGAAAACCAAATTCACTTATTTTTTTACTCAGACCTGAGATCCTTCCACTTCTGGCCTGGCAATAAAACAACTCAAAATTGGAAAGTTGGAAGGGAAGGGACTGGAATCCTGGACGCTGAGAATTTCAGATTTTCTGTGCTGACAGCACCGACCCCCAAGAGAATTTGACCTGAGGCCGTGGAGAAAGCTTCCAAAATTAAATTATAGCACTGGGATTACAAGTGTGGAGTTTGAATAGAAATCTGTAATATCACAGGGTGGAAAACTTAGAAATCTGTAATATCACAGGGTGGAAAACTTAGAAATGTGTAATATCACAGGATGGAAAATTTAAAGTTTTGGGATTTTAGAATATAGTAATAAATATAAACAAGGTGCAGGTTTTAGGGCAGAGGCTGATCCTTTTTCTTCACCTTTTTCTCCATGGGTCTGGGTGGTTTTGTGTAACTGGATAAAAAAAAAGCCCACATTGCAGGCCATGGGCGGCTGGGTTAAAAGTAAACATAATTCTTTACTTTTATTCGATTCTTTTATTCTACTTTACTCTTATTCTTTAATTCTTTGACCCTTAAAAGGCCTTGTGGAGGGAGAGATGGGGCTCCATTTTTAGCTTGTTCGGGCGAAGTGCTGCAGAGCTCAGCAGCGAGGCTGTGACAGAGACAAGAGCTAACGAAGTTCCGAGTCCAAACAAGAAAAACCATCTGGAACATCTAACGGCAAAAAGACGTAAAGGACGCCGATCCAGCCGAATAATGACATTTTCTGCGCTCTGCCGGCGCCAGAATCCGTTTCCTCGCAGGCGAGGCCGTATCTGGGTCGGGAGGATGCCTCCCGCTCTGGGAGACAATGCCTCTCTTTTCCTGTCACCCTTTCCGAGCTGGCTCCCAGGCGCTCCCTGGGCACGGCCTCCTCCTGCCCTCCTTGGTTCCCAGGGCCACAGAGCCCCTGGAGCTTTCTGGAATGACTTCCCTGGGCTCCTTCCGTGGGAGGATGTCCCGTCTCAGCAGCCCCGAGCACAAAGAGCTCTCAGTGTTGAGGTTTGGGGCTGCTCGGCTCGGGCGGAGGGCGCGCGGAACCGGCCAACGTCGAACCGCGGGAGATTTTGGGTGGAGGTGCCAGAATCGGGGAAGAACTGCGGCAGCACTTCGTAAAAAGTGTGGAAAGGGGTTTTTGTGGGGAGAGGAGAGGGTAAATAGCAGCTTCCACAATTAAATTATAGCACTGGGATTACAAGTGTGGAGTTTGAATAGAAATCTGCAATATCACAGGGTGGAAAACTTAAGAGTTTGGGGTAGCAGCGTCGCTCTCTTGTCCCTCTCCCACCCATGGTGATGTTTGGGATGCGGGGAGATGCCCTCAGAGCGGGTGTGGCGGGAGTTTGGTGTCCTCCTCCTGCCCAGGTTTTTCCCCGAGGGAAAAACTCCGGGCTCTATCATCCCTGAGCTGGAATCACACCCCGGTGCTGGAATCACACCCCGGTGACACTTCCAGGGATTTCACCTTCCGCAGCGGAGCGGATCCACGAGCTGCTCTCTTCTTCCTCTCGGCCGCCTGCCGGCTCAGGTCCGGGGTGTGCCCTCCTCCCTTCCTCCTCCTGCCGAGCAGAACACAATAATTTCAATAAACGCCCTGCCCCTGCTGCCCTGGGGGGGATAAAAGTCAAATCCTTTGGGTGCTGCCGCCTGAAAAGACGCGGCGTGAGAGAAAGCATTTTTTATCTTGCCCCAAAGAGCACAATCAGGGCTCAGGGGAAGGTGGGAACTTGATTTTTTTTTTATTTTATTTTGTTGTTTTTTAAGTTGTGATAAATTCTGGCACTCAAACTCAAGCTGAGGACTCAGTGATTTAAGCTATATCTGCCTAAGATGTTGCAGCTCCTTGGGGAAATTCAGAGAAAAAAATTTGAGCAAAGAATCGATTTGGGAGTTTTCAGTGAAATCTGTGTGACCTGAAGTGTAAAAAAGGCTGGGGGCTGCCCCTCCAACAGGGTTTATTCACTGTTTTTTGTATACATATATTTGCATGTTTTTGGTAATATATGCAGCTGCTATTAAATTCAGCACAATTAACCGGCAGAACAGGAACATTCCAGAGTGTGCAAATTAAGTGAATTGCACTGGAATATGGCCAGTAGCCACATTTTTTTCCAATATCAGGAGGAAAACCCAGACTCCGAGGCACGGTTATTCCTAAGCACTTGGGCAGGTTCATTATCCCAAGGCATTCATTCCACATCCAAATTCCGTGATACGGAATCTGGGAATTCAAAGCAGAAGCTCTGAGTGGTTCTCCCAGTGTCTCTGGGCAGCTAAAAAAGCACAGTGGGAACACAAACCCGTGGATATAAAGGGCAGAAATGGACTCTAAAAGCAGCTTTTATCCTCAAAAAAACCAGGATCACACCACCAGCACGTGCCCAGGGCTCCCTCATCCCCGTCCAGGGGATGAAAGTCAAATAAAGTCAAAATCCAGCATTTGAAATGGAAGAAAACCACAACCTGTTTATAAACCAAAAAAAGCCAAGAGAGATCATCCCACCCGAAATATTCCAGCTGGGAATGATCTGGTCATTTTGGTGGCATTGTCCAGGTCATGGTTGGACTCGGTGATCTTAAAGGTGTTTTCCATCCCAAAAAATGATGATGTGACCTTTGGGTAGAGGGCAGCGCTGGCCTCGTGACTGTAAATGTTGTTGTAAAATGTTACTGTAAAATATTATTGTAAATTATTAGTGTGAATTATGAATGGAAATTATGAATGGAAATTATGAATGGAAATTATTAATGGAAATTATTAATGGAAATTATTAGTGTAAATTCAGGTATCTGCTGCTGTCTCCTGGTGTCCAAATCGTGGTGTCAGCTCACCCCCACGAGCCCAGCTCCAGGTCGGGAAAACGCACGGAGCGAGGAGGAGGAACGAGGCCGGCCAGCGCCGAAATCGCCGTTTCTCGCCACGTTTTCCTCCCCTAAGGAATATTTTCCATCCCCCCACGCCCACAGGGAGCTGCAGATTTTGAGCAGCGCGGAAAGGGAGGACGTGGCCCTGCCACGTGAGCGAGCCCCTCTTTGTCAGCAGCGCAATTACCGACTGTAATTATTGTCTCAGGACAACGTGAAATTGTTTTTTAGAGCCGGCCCGTGGCCATAAATCACCCCGGGCTGGGGAGGGGGGAAGGAGCTGGAGTTTTTGGCCGTGAGGAGGAGCGGGGCTCCGTCTTGAGGCGCAGGGCCGCGGCCTTGGCGCGGCTCCAGCGCGCGATGGAATCGGAATTCGTTATTCCCGATCAAGTGGGAGGCGAATCTTTTGATTTATTGGCAAGCGGCAGCAGCACAAACAGCAGATGCCTTCCAGCAGAACTGAGCACGCAGAAACGCCCTCCTGGGGCCTCTGGAGGCAGATCAGAGCCCCACAGAAATATTTCCTGACTCGCTTCAGATAAAAATCTTTCACTTCCCCTATGCAATATTTCTTTGTGCCCAAAGAGGCAAATCCTCGCTGAGCTCTGGAGGATTTTTTTTATTTTTTTTTTTAGTCTATAACAAAAAGCTGCTTGGACAATTCAGGCAGAAAACAAACCAGACCTACCAGAAATCATGGCTGTGATAAATTACAGCGCCGACAGTCGCAGCTATAATTCCATTGAGGGATTTTGATAACCCCTTCCAGGCAATTTGTCATCCAAGCCTGTCTGTATCTCCTCTCTTATCACCTCACCACTCCCTCGGCTGCACGTCTGATCCTTGCTATTCTTAATTTCCCTGCTCAGTGGCTGGGAAGCTTTTCCCACACTGTCCCAGCTAAACCCGAAACCTCCCGGGGACCTTCCTGGGGCATCTCTGGCCCACCTCCTTCCCTCCTTCAGCGGGGTTTTCGCTGAGCTCCTGGGCACGGTTTTTAGGGTACAAACCGGCAAAGAAATCCAGCAGAAACACAAAATAGGTGTCAGTGGCCATCCAGGTTGCAAACGAGCCCCGTTTTTTGGGCACTCCCCGGCCGTGGCCCGGCGCTGCCGTTCTCCCCAGCCAGCGCTGCCCAGCTGCTGTCTCGAGATGCATCGATCTGTTTTTCAGAGCTAAAGAGCCAATTATGGTCTCACAGTTTTGTGTTTCCACTCAGAGGACTCAATTTCCACCCCTAATTGGGAATTGACTGCAGCTCGTTCTGCTTCCCGCATTTCCCTTTGTTTTTTGGCTGAAGGAGGATGAGCTCTGTGCTAGGAATTCTCAGCCGTGTTGTTTTGGGGCTGCTGTGGGACGGAGAAGGCGCCTGATGACTCAAAAAGGCCAACCAAGAAACAGACAAAAACTCTTCAGCATCACAGCCGACAAAAAGTGACTTTTTCTATAAGCAGTTTTAAACTTAAAGAGATTTAGATTAAAAATTAGGGGAAAAAAACCTTCCCTGTGAGGGTGGGGAGGCCCTGGAATGGAATTCCCAGAGAAGCTGTGGCTGCCCCTGGATCCCTGGGAATGTCCAAGGCCAGGTTGGACGGGGCTTGGAGCAGCCTGGGACAGTGGAAGGTGTCAGGGTTGGAACTGGATGAATTTTAATGTGTCTTTCCACCCAAACCATTCTGGAATTCCATGAACTCTTCCGTTTAAATGTCACTATTTCACCTTGATGTGACAAACAGCAGAGTCCTCCCCTCCCTTTGGACCAGAAAACAACTGCAGAGCGAGGTTGGGCTCCGAGGAGATTTTAACCAGGACTAAGATTTAGGAAAAACTTATTTTTGGTCAATTACCTCTTAAATTCTGCAAAATCCAACCTGGAATTAGGGAGATTACTTCGGAGTCGAGGCAGCAGCCAGTGACTCGTCTCACACCTTGCTTTGATGGTGGCGTCAGGCATCCCTTTGATGCAATCCTCTTTATTCACAGGGAATTCCCGATCCTCTTTATTCACAGGGAATTCTCGATGCTCTTTATTCACAGGGAATTCTCGATCCTCTTTATTCGCAGGGAATTCTCAATCCTCTTTATTCACAAGGAATTCTCGATCCTCTTTATTCACAGGGAATTCTCAATCCTCTTTATTCACAGGGAATTCTCGATCCTCTTTATTCGCAGGGAATTCTCGATCCTCTTTATTCACAAGGAATTCTCATCCTCTTTATTCACAGGGAATTCTCGATCCTCTTTATTCACAGGGAATTCTCAATCCTCTTTATTCACAGGGAATTCTCGATGCTCTTTATTCACAAGGAATTCTCGATCCTCTTTATTCACAAGGAATTCTCGATCCTCTTTATTCACAGGGACTTCTCGATCCTCTTTATTCGCAGGGAATTCTCGATCCTCTTTATTCACAGGGAATTCCCGATCCTCTTTATTCACAGGGAATTCTCGATCCTCTTTATTCACAGGGAATTCTCGATCCTCTTTATTCACAGGGAATTCTCGATCCTCTTTATTCGCAGGGAATTCTCGATCCTCTTTATTCACAGGGAATTCTCGATCCTCTTTATTCACAAGGAATTCTCGATCCTCTTTATTCACAGGGAATTCTCCGCGAGTGGGGAGAAGAGGCTTTGTTGGCTCGGGGACTGCCGGGCTGGGAGAGCTTCCTCCAGGCCTTTTCTCCCCACCACCACTTTGGGTTTCTCCCCAAGGAAAGCCCCAGCGCTGCTCCTTTCCAGGCTGCAGCAAAAGCCATTTCCCCTCCCAGCCTCCCTGTGGCAAAACCCGGCTAAATCGCTTCCATTGTTGCAGCGTCTCGTTTTACACCCCTCTCCTTCCTCCCGACATCCATTTTACATGAGGAGAGGTTGTTTTGCCCTTGAGCTCCTCTGAAGGAGAACCTGGAATCGCCGGCGGCGTCGGAGATTTTTATCTCGGGATTCTGTTCCTGCCTTCCCAAGCTGAGCCCTGCTCGGGTCTGCCTGCACCGAGGTGGATTCCAGGGAGGCTCCAAGGAGCACCTCGGGGACGCTCCGTGTGGTGTCCCCCCACTGCAGGGACCCTGAATTCCCATTCCCGAACATTCCCCACAACGCGGAGCCTCGGTGGGAGGATTTTTGGGAAGGCGCAGCAAAGTGTCCGTGGAAAAGAAGCGCCAGAGCATCGCTGTGGGCGTGGGAGGCTGGGTCAGCACCTGAAACGTGGCACCTGTGCTGCTGAATAATCGGCGCAGATGAGCCCGAGCAGCAGCAATTACCCGCAGCTTAAGTGATATTAAAAGCAGATCCTCAGTAAACAGGCAAATCTCACAGAATTCCTCGCTCTCCTGGCAATAATCCTCTGTAATTGAGGATAAATGGCAGATTTGCAGGAACGCTTGGCATTAGAACATTCCCAACAAACAGGGACAGGCTGGGATCCCACTGGGGAGAGGCAAACTGGGAGTGTGTTTGTTGTTTACTGTCGCATTTTTTCGGGTGAATTGGTTTCACCTGGTTCCACAGCGCAACGCCGGGACGGGCGACTTTTAAACTCTTCAGACAAGGCTTGTCCCACTTTTTTTTCATGGCACGGGAAAATCCTAAAGCCTCACAGAAACGGCACAAGAGAATCCTAAAACCTCACAGAAACCTCTGGGAGCTGCTGCACAAACCCACTGAGAACAGCTGGAAAAGCTTTGTTTGCGGCAGGACGCGTTTGCTGAAAATATTCCCTTAAAACCCTCAAAGAACACGACCCAAAAGCGATGCTGGAGTTGGGAAACGTCCCACAGAAAGAGGGCGAGGTGGAAACTGGGGAGCCCTTTGAAGTAGTGCAACATCCCAGGGCCAGGGGACGCGGATTAAAATGTGATTCATAAAAGGTTTTTTGCTCGGGGAGCTCCGTGGAACGCCCCGGAGGAGCGGTGGGTCCGGCCGAGTTGGGAAAGAGCTGCGAGAGTGCTCGGCCAAACAATCCCTGGCTGGGCTAATTCCTGGGCTGATTATTCCTGGGCACCGGGATAATCTTGGCTCTCTTGGGTGTTTGTTTAAACACGGTGGCGGTGGCGGTTCCCAAGGTTTTTGTTGGCACGGCGGGGAGGAATCTCCGGATTCCCACAGGAGCCGGGGAACGGTGGAGAGGATCCATTGCCTCTCTGCCAGGCTTGGATTAATGTCAGCCTCGCCCTTTGCACGGCAGAGGAGACCCCTGGGAAGGGTCAGAGGTGGCGTTTCCAGGGATTTGCACAAGGAGAGGGAGAACTCTCCCCACGGGTCACTCCCACGCCCTCCCAGAAAACTGACCTGGATCTAAAGTTTGGAAAATCTCTGATGCCGGAGGTGACAAAGGAAAACGTGGGGCAGTTCTAACACAGATCCACGTGCAAAACTCTGCTTTGGGAGGGAAATGCCTTTTTTTGGGATAATCCTGGGAGCCCAGGAAGTGATGGGTGCAGGCAGAGCAGACACAAACACCATTCATCACTCCCATGCTCTGACATCCTCTTACACCTGCCCTGCAATTCACTCATCCCAGCCTCCTCTCAGCCAGGAGATCCTCCGAGAGATAGAATTACATTTCATCACAATTAATTCGAAACCCACACATTCCTCTCAGCCTGGCAGCTTGATTTTAAAAATCTCTCCAACAAACCCCTGGCCTGAATCCTCCCGTTCCAGCTCTGTAACATCCCCCAGGAGTTCCACCGAGCGGACACAAAGCAGCGCCGGCTTCGGGCCAAAACCCATCCAAAAAAACAACAAAAAAACCAAAAAAAAAGCCAAAAGAGCAGGAAAATGGGTTTTCAACAGGCAGAGGGACGTGGAAAACCTTGCGCCACGAGGAAAAAGGAGAAGAGGTGCAAAGCTCTTACGCCTGCCTGGCCTGCTCGATGGGGTGGTGGTTGTCCAGGAAGTTGTAGCGGACGGTGTCCCGGGGGCTCCCGTCGGCGGAACGCCAAGGACGGAGCTCTGTCCTCCCCCGGGCTGGCCCCAGCCCTGCCGCGGGACGTTTCCCCTCCGGGACGTTGCTCTTCACCGGCCGCACGTCCAGAACGACGAACTCATCCTTGGACGGAGTCTGGTTGGGGAGGTGGAAAGGAGGAAATGAGTTTTAGTGGTGAAAATGGCCTGAATGTGGAGGTGTGATGATTGGGGATGAACTCGAAATCGGTCTCCGGGGGCTCCGTGAGGGTCAGCGGGCAGAAAGGCTCCCTGTGGGAATGAGTGAGCTGCAGCTGAGCTGCGTCAGCTGATTTAAAGCCAGGCTTTGCTTCCAATTAAAGGCTTTGAATTCGGGGCAGGAGGACCCCAAAAAGATCACGAGGCAGAGGGCTGGGAGCCAGAGCCCCCCCAGTTTTCCCCGCGGGGGCAAAGACCCGTGCAGAGGTGTGATTGCTGCAGAGGCTGCCTAGAGTTAGAGAAATAACGCAGTTATTTGTTAAATCAGCTTCCAAGGATGCACCTTGGGCAGTGCAAGGGCCTGGCCAAGGCTACACCCAAGGTGGATGATGGGTCACTGCTGGATTAAGCCATTTTCTGACCCAGAAATGGGGCAATGGGAGGCGGTTTTAAAACTTTTATTCCACTTTTGTGAGGGTGGGGACAATACAGATGTTATAATTCACACCATCACAATCAGAAGCCAACTAATTCCTAATTTAAATTCATTATAAGCGTTTCTTAACCTATCAACTTTTATGACACCATACTATAAATACCTCAAAACCAACAATCTAAAATTACACTTCATGGGTCCAACTACAACACTTCTATCATAGTTTTATTTCTCTGAAGTATCCAGTCTCATTGCGAGGCCATCTTTTGAAATTTGTTTTTAGTTCCATTTCTCTCCCAGCAATGCCTGTCCTGTTCCAGATGCCGTTTGGAAATGGCATTTCTGAGTCAGCATTTCCTGCCCCCAGCTTTGCAGACCACGCCAGCCTTCTGTCAGGCTTTGAGAATTCTCTACAACTCCACCTCCCACAGGGCACGAGCTTTCACACTTTCATAAAAGCTCCGGGCCGTTTGCATATTGGGGGTTAATTATTCAGCCACGGCTTCAGCTGATGAAGCCCCACCCTCCCAGTTTGCTCCCATCAATTCGGGTTTTTTTGAACTTTTTGGGGCCTGAAGCTGGACAAGGATTGTTTTGTCCAGCTGGAGTGTCGGGAGAACTTTCTGCCATCGCTTGGTGCCGAGTTCAACACCGCTGGTTGGAGCCCTGGGTGTGGAGAATTTTCAATTTTCTGTGCTGAAAGGCACAGGCCCACGAGAGAACAATTTTATTGGAGTTGAGGCCGTGGAGAAGCCTCCCAAAATGGAAGGGTAGAACTGGGATTGTGGGCGCGGAGATGGGATGGAAGTGTGCGATATCACGCGGTGGGAAAATGGGAGTTTCAGGGTTTAGAATGTACTAATATCTATGAATGTGGTAATGTCTATGAATATGGTAATGTCATATGAATATGGCAATATCTATGAATATAGTAATATATATGAATATAGTAATATATATTAATATAGTAATATCGCATGAATATAGTAATATATGAATATAGTAATATAACATGAATATAGTAATATTATATGAATGTGGTAATATCTATGAATATAGTAATGTCTATGAATATGGTGATAGCATATGAATATAGCAATATCATATGAATATAGCAATATCACATTAATATAGTAATATCTATGAATATGGTAATAGCATATGAATATAGTAATATCTATGCATGTAGTATATGTCATATGAATATAGTAATAGCCATGAATGCAGTAATATCACATGAATATAGTAACATCTATGAAAATAGTAATACCACATGAATATAGTAATAGCTACAAATATGGTAATATAGTATTATCATATTAATAGAGTAATATTTATGCATATAGTAATATAATATGAATATAGTAATATCTATGAATATAGTAATGGCTATGAGTATAGTAATAGCTATGAGTATAGTAATATCACATGAATATGGCAATATCTATGAAGCTGAGATGGAGGTTTTAGGGCGGTGGCTTCATCTTCTCCATGTGTTTGGGTGGTGTTTTGTAACGGGGCAGAAAATCCGCATTGTGGAACGCGAGTGATCAGCTGCTGGGTTACGTGAGAATCATTCAGGTGTCATTTCCTGACTGGGTGGTTTAATTTCGGAGCTCGCTAGCCGGATGCTGCCTGTGACATCGATAAGGACAGCTCAAACCTCTGAGCCTGAACACCAAATCCGCGGGGAGCGCTCCGAGGCCGGGACGCCGCGGGGCTGCGGCCGGCGGCGCGGCGTACCTGGGGCCTGCCGAGGCGCAGCTCCCTCACCGTCGCGACGTAGAGCCTCTTCCAGGCGCCCTGCTCCCAGGGCGTGGGGCAGCGGCCCAGGAGCCACCCGAACCGCAGGCACTTGAGCATCCACAGCTGGTCCAGCTCCGACAGGGACTTCCAGTGCCAGCTCACCTGCGGAATCCCGGCCGCGTGAAAACCTTGGATTTGGGGTCGCTGTGCTGGGGGTGTAATTCCCACCGATCCTTAAATGAATTCAGTTCTTCTGCGCGGTTAATGCTGCATTGAAACCTTTGAGTGAAAGCATTTCAAGGCCTTCATGGTGTGGGGGCCCTTCCAACTCAAGATATTCTGTGGTTCTAAGGGGTTTTCTAACCTTTAGGCATGGAAAGTTTGAGCTGCATCCACATGAAATGCTAGAAAAACTTACTAAAGCAAGGTTTAGCCAAGCTGAGATTATTACATATTCCTAAATAACGTGGAGTATTATATTAGCACAGTAATAATGCCACTGAAAACAAACTTATTAATTTAAAACCACTCTGAGCAGCATCTCACAGCATTTTATGGGACGCAAGCAGATTTTTGGAGACTTAATCATTTTGCTCCAAAGCCCATCTGTAATTTTCTGCTTCTGCACATGCAACACTTGACCTTTGGGCAATTTAGAGGATCTGTTTTCCTTACAGGACCAAGTGTTTTTCTTTGCAAAAGCAAATATCTCTCAAAGAATTAAGGGCTCTGCACACAGTGCAAGGCGCTTTAGAGGAATGTGATTTTTAGGAAGCACCAGGCTTCCTTTCTGGGAATAACCAGCCTTGAAAATGCCACTTGTAAAAAGCTTTAGAACCGAGCATTTAAAATTACTCATCAATTCTATGAACCTTGGCCAATCTGGCTCAATTTAGGATCCCAGGAATGAGCATCACTAAGAATTCACCTAAACCTTCACCAAAAATCAGTGTTTTCCTTTTTTTTTTTTGTTTAAACTGCTTTGTCCTGGCTTTCTGAACCCCGGGCAGGTGCTGGTTGGCTTTTTTTACCTGTGCACATCGACAGAGGCTCCGTGGGTCCAGGAAGGAAAAGATGTACAAGGACAGGACTCGAGGGAGCCTGGTGGTGAAGTCGATGGCCTCGGTGGGGACTCGGGCCTGCAGCTGCTTGGCACAGAATTTCTGCTGGGACAGGGAGCAGTGTTCCAGCAGGTCCACCAGGATCCTCCTCCTCTGGCCATCTGTCCACTTGTCAAACTGAAAAAAAAAAAAAAAAAAAAATAGGAGTTTCAGGTGCAGAGAAACGGGCGATTCAGCTTCTTAAAATAAAATGGGGTGAGGGAAAGCAGAGGAGCAGCTTCTGGTGAGTCACTGCAAGGGAGCAGAGCGCTGGGAACAAATGGAGAGGCTGCATGAAAAGAAACTCTGAAGCCACAGAATGATTTCTAACCCTCAAAACATCCAGGACAGCCCAGGCCAGGACTAACTCAG
>QUSF01000082.1:51359-61852 GCA_003676055.1 Chloebia gouldiae
TCGCCTTCCCTTCCCTTGCCTTCCCTTCCCTCCCCTTGCCTTCCCTTGCCTTCCCTTGCCTTCCCTTGCCTTCCCTTGCCTTCCCTTGCCTTGCCTTGCCTTCCCTTCCCTTCCCTTCCCTTCCCTTCCCTTCCCTTCCCTTCCCTTCCCTTCCCTTCCCTTCCCTTCCCTTCCCTTCCCTTCCCTTCCCTTCCCTTCCCTTCCCTTCCCTTCCCTCCCCTCCCCTCCCCTCCCCTCCCTTCCCCTCCCTTCCCCTCCCTTTCCCTTCCTCATTATCCTGTTGTGGCTGTGACACCTGAAACGTGTCGGGAACAAAACGAATGTAGAAAATTTGGATTTTTTTGGGGAAAAATGAATTCCTTGCGTACTCCGGTCTGGAGGGATGAAGGTGGTGGATGGGCGGGTTGGGAACAGTGGAATCATTGGGCCGTGAGCCACAGGCTGGCTCCAGGGACCTTCTGGGGCTCTCTGCACTCCCAGGAGATGCCGGGAGTGGAGTTTCCCTCCTCTGGCCGGGCGCTTCTGCCGCCGGCGCGGGCGCTGGTCACACCCAGGTGTTTTGTCCTTGGGCACGGGGCCCTTCCCTCGGGACCCTCCCCCACCAGAGCCTCGGGAAGGGCCCCGGGGGTCCCATCCCGGCCGGGAACGTCTCCTGCTGCAGCAGCTGAAGGTGTGCAGGGAGCAGACCCTGCGGCCCCGGGGCGGTAAAACCAGGAGATGTTCAATTCCTGACTACGGGGGCGACTTGGAGAATTTTGCCCTCTGCTGTGGCTGCCCTTCGCTCCTGGCCTGGTTGGGCTGAGCAGCTCGGGGGGTTCTCAGAGAGGGTTTGTGGGGTGGCTGGGTGGGGAAAAGCTTCCTCAGAATGGGGAGAAACTCCTGCAGGCGGTGGGGCAGGGCAGAGTTCCTCGTGGAGCTCCTCGCTCCAAGCTCTGCTGCTGCCATTAGAAAAACTTGTTGCCATGCTCAAATTATTGGGATAATAATTTGATAATTTCCGGGTGCTGTTGGGAAAGCAGAAATTCCCATCGGCTGCTTGGTGATTTTCCCTGGAGTTTCTGGGCTCTGTGGCTCCTCCACAAGATGTAAAAATGTTCTTTTAAACCAACCTCAAGGGCGCGATGAGTTTAGTTTTGGTCGTTGGAAGCTGGTGAGGAGTTTTGGCATTTAAACTCGGTTTTCATCAGGCTGCCCTTTGTAGTCCTGTTTTGGGGTTTTGATGGCCCAGAGGGTTTGTGCTCATTTTGTGCCGGGGACATCTGTACAAAATCCGAATTTCTTCTGAAGAAAACCAGAGCTTGCAGCTCGTCAGCTTTGAGGTTTTTTTTTCAAGAAACTGAATTTATCTGCTCGGTTTAATTGAGTTATCACCGGAACAGAAACCTCTAAAAGCCCTAAGATCAAACTCTCCACTGGTTTATTCAGATCCCGTTGAAAATAAAGTATTTTAGGGATTAATTGCCTGCTTTTGGGCCAGAATGGCAGATTGTTTTTGGAATGTCATTCCTTAGATATTTTTCTGCAAATTATTTTAAGGAAACTTTATTTCCAGAGGGTTTTACAGCAAACCTCTATTTTACAGCTGCACGCAGAGGGATATTTAAAAATCAACATTTTGGCTCTGAAGCAGTTAAAACACCAGCTGAGTCACCAAAGCTCACATTTTAATGCAATAAAATATCACTTAAAGGTTTGGCTTAGGCTCGATATTAATCCTTTTATTACCTTTTAACCCTTTCTGGTTTTTTTTGGGGTTTTTTTTCTCTGTTATTGGGGTGGGATCATTTTTATGTCAGGAAATCTGTGGCTGTGGGTGTGTGCAGTTCGTTGGTTGGGTTGAGCCTTCACTGCTGCAGCTTTTAATCTGTTCAAACCAGTTGATGCTTAAAAACAGAGAAAAAAAAACAACAAAAAAAAAGGGGGATGGACACGTGGCTTTCCCTTGATTCATTTCCAACACCCACCGCCTGCTAAAAAATTCAAATTTTTATTGGAATCTCAGACTTGAAATATTTAAACCACTGAAATTTAAGGAGGGTTTTGGGGAGGCAAAATGTTGAGCAAAAACTCGTTTTTAATCCTCACAGCTGAGGGCTGGGATAATGAAAACGAGCAGGAAAAAAACTCCTGAAATCCCTGGCAGGGCTGAAATGGCCCAGCAGGGGCCTGAAGAACAAGAATGGTTCCATTCACATCAAATTGGGGTGAAGGACCTGCAGACCCCAGGCACGACGGTTTTGTCCCTTTTAACCCCTCCACTGATTTTTTTTCCCCCCCCTCTTCAAACTAAACTCCCTTCCCATATTAAACAATCCAGATTTATAACAAACAGATTCCCAAAGCTGGGGGGAAAAATTATTTTATGCTTAGCTCGTGGTAGAGGATTAAATCCTTAAATCGGGGGGAAATGTGGAATTTTGTGGTGAAATCACAACGTTTTTTTACTAAGATTTCGTGTTATTTCACCAAATTCCAAGAGCAGAACATCCTGAATGGAGAGAGGATTTTTTTTTTTTTTCCCAGCACAAGAAAATGAGAGGTTAAAAAATCCACCGGGGTGTGAGATCATCCCTGCCCTGGGAGATGATGGCACGGAATTCCTTCTGGAAAATTCCCCAGAGGGGGTGGGAATTGCAGCTCTGGCCTGGGGTTCGGATAAAAACCAGGAACTGGGATTATGTGGCTGCCCAAAATCAGAAATATTCCAAAAAATAGAGATATTCACTAGCAGGGAGTTTAGTCAGGTGAAAACCATTAACTGTGATTATTTGGCTGCCTGAAATCAGAAATATTCCAAAAAATAGAGATATTCACTAGCAGGGAGTTTAGTCAGGTGAAAATCAGAAACTGGGATTATTTGGCTGCCTAAAATCACAAATATTCACAAAATTAGAGATATTCCCAAGCAGGGAGTTTGGTCAGATAAAAGCCAGGAATTTGGTTTATTTGGCTGCCTGAAATCAGAAATATTCCAAAAACTGGAAATATTCCCAAGCACAGAGTTTGTTTAGGTGAAAACTAGGAACTGGGATTATTTGGCTGCCTGAAATCAGAAATATTCCCAAAAATCGAGATATTCCCATGTGAAGAGTTTGGTCAGATAAAAGCCAGGAATTGGGTTTATTTGGCTGCCTGAAATCAGAAATATTCCCAAAATTAGAGATACTCACAAGCAGAGAGTTTGGTCAGGTGAAAATCAGGAACTGGGGTTATTTGGCTGCCTAAAATCAGAAATATTCCCAAAATTGGAAATATTCCCAAGTGGACAGTTTGGTCAAGTGAAAACCAGGAACTGGGATTATTTGGCTGCCAAAAATCAGAAATATTCCCAAAAATCGAGATATTCCTAATTGGAGAGTTTGGTCAGATGAAAATCAGAAACTGGGATTATTTGGCTGCCTAAAATCACAAATATTCACAAAATTAGAGATATTCCCAAGCAGGGAGTTTGGTCAGGTAAAAACCAGGAACTGGGATTATTTGGCTGCCTAAAATCAGAAATATTCCCAAAATTAGGAATAGAAAATTCCTCCCAAGTGGAGGAAGGCACACGGCGCCTTTTTGTGGGAATTCACCCACTGGGATTCCAATTTTCCCAAAGAAAGGAAAAATCCCATTTTTTTCCCCCAATTTCCCCAAGAAACTTCAGGACCCGAGTGGAAAAATTCCACTTTTCCCAAAGAAAGGAGAAATCCATTCCCCTCAATTTTTCCCAGAGAAAATTCAGGACCTGAGAACAAAAATCCCTTTTTTTTTTCAGTTTTCCCAAAGAAAATCAAGGATTTCCCATTTATTTCCCCATTTTTCCCTCTCTACTTTGTTTCATTCCAAATCGAGGCCTTGCTGTGGGATAAATTTAAATGGGATTTTTTTTTCCACCTACTCACTCCCACCCCTGGCTGGAGTTTATTTATTAAAATAGAATTAATATTGAAATTTTAATGCATTGTCTGACAACATTGGACCAATGGGTTTTAATATTATTAATAAAATGTCTTGACACATGGACCCCGTGGCTTTGCAGCGCTGCTCAAATCAATGGAAGTTCTCCATTTTTGTGAAGAAAAATTCAAATTTTTCTCCATTTTTTTCCATTTTCCCGCCATTTTCTCCATTTTTTGAGGTGAAATTGGGCTAAAATAAAAGAAATACCAAGAAGAGCTGGCAGGAATTAATTCTTGACACACAGACCCCGTGGCTTGTCAGTGCTGCTCAAATCAATGGAATTTCTCAATTTTTGTGAAGAAAAATTCAAATTTTTCTCCATTTTTTCCATTTTCCTGCCATTTTCTCCATTTTTTTAGGTGAAATTCGTCTAAAATAAAAGAAATACCAAGAAAAGCTGGCAAGAATTCATCCTTGACACACAGACCCTGTGGCTTTGCAGTGCTGCTTGAGTTGGGATGGAATTTCTCCATTTTTGTGGACAAAAATTCAATTTTTTTTCCCCAATTTTTCCAATTTCCCCCCCATTTTTTCCATTTCCCCTCCATTTTCTCCACTCCTTGAGGTGAAATTGGGCTAAAACAAAAGAAAAGCTGGCAATAATTAATTTTTGACACACAGACTCCGTGGCTTTGCAGTGCTGCTCAAATCAATGGAATTTCTCCATTTTTGTGAAGAAAAATTCAATTTTTCCCCCATTTTTTCCATTTTTTCCATTTTCTCCACTCCTTGAGGTGAAATTGGGCTAAAATAAAAGAAATACCAAGAAAAGCTGGCAAGAATGAATTCTTGACACACAGACCCCGTGGCTTGGCAGTGCTGCTCAAGTCAATGGAATTTCTCCATTTTTTGGACAAAAATTCAATTTTTTTCCATTTTTTTCCCCATTTTCTCCACTCCTGGGTGGTGTTGCCACCGTGTTTTTTCTCTCAGCTGCTTTTCCATCTGTGGGGCTGCCTGGAGGGGAAAGAGGCTTTGTCAGGAAATTCTCAATAAATAAATTTCGGGATCTCTGTAAATCTGGAATTTTCCTCTTCTTTCTTCCTTAGTAATTGTTTCCAATTCCTCTCAGGAGAGGTCATGGATTTGCTTAAATCTGCCCCGAGGTGTTGCTTTTTTTTGGATGTAATTATTCCATCTTAAAGGAACAAAAAAAAAAAACCCAAACAAAACAAAGGTGGAGGTAAAACCAGATTTTCTGTATTAATCACAAGAGACGCAGCAAATCTGAATTGGGTTTTATTCACTCAAACTTTATTAAATTAACTTTATTTTCCCCCCAAAAAATGAGAATTGCAGTGATACAGGGAATTTCTCCTGGGTGAATAAATATATTTAAGGAGCAGCCTTGAATTCTGGTTATTAAGGAAGATTTTTTTCCCACTGACTCTTTAATTTGTGATTAAAACAGCAACAAAAGCTTGAGGGAATATTTAATAATGCTTAATTTATAATATTAATAATAATATACCTCTTTAAATTTATTTATTTTATTAATAGATGCTGTTTACCCTCAGAACTGAATGTTCCTGTGAAGGGAAATCCATCACCCAAAACCAGATTTGTCTTAATAAAATAAAAAAAAAATTGCTTAGGATTTAGGATTTGCGTTCAGAAATTTATTTTGACTTTGTGGTTTATTAATTTTTTGTCTTTTTAATAGCACTTCTGAAGTCACTCTATAGAATCTGGATTGTTTAAATTTTGTCAATTTAATTTGCTTTGTTTTATAGGTTTGCATTATTTTATAGGTTTAACAACCCGACTTTAATGTGTGAAAATATTTGGATTTCTCCTCCTGAAAAACTTTTCAGTGGGAGCTGAGAGGAGTTTTAATTAGAAATAAGTTTAATTAGAAATAATTCTTGTTATTATATTTGAACATAGATCAGTGCAGTATTTCTTTTAATTAGAAATAAATCTTTAATAATTCTTGTTATTATATTTGAATATAGATCAGTGCAGTATTTCTTTTAATTAGAAACAAGTCATTAATAACTCGTTATTATATTTGAATATAGATCAGTGCAGTATTTTTCAGTTGATGGAATAACCCTGACACCCAATAATTTTTCAGAGACTCAGGGATGTGTTTTTTTAAGCACTTAAACCGTTAAAATTCTGGATAAAAACGGATTTTTGATGGGTTTGGCATAGTAAGGTGAATCTTTGTTATTATTAACTTCCAGGGTGGATAAGTTTCCCTCAGAACTACCATGAAAATGGTAATTTTATACTGTTTTATTTCAGTGTCTTATTAATTTTTTTATTATTTAATTTATATTATATTATTTAATATTTATTTATACATAGTTGTTTATTTGTATTTATTTATAATTGTTGATTTGTTTATACATATTTATATTTATTTATACTAATTTATTTATTTATACTTACATATTTATTTTCACTTGGATTAGCTTTGAAGCTCTTACCGGCCCGAGCCTTGCAGAGGTGTCAGGCTTTGATAAAAGCAAAAAAAAAAAATCAAGATTTTAATAATAATTATTTAATTTACAGTGAAAAATTTGCTACATCTGACTGGAAAATAAATTGTGAGCGTGGTCCTGGGTCTCAGAGTAATGACAGGGATGGAACAGGGATGGAAACAGGAATGGAACAGGGATGGAAACGCTTCAAAAAAATCAGATTTTCTTTATTTTTTTTCCCCTTTCTTCCCATTTTCACCAAAAACATGGATTAATTTGAATTTCGTTGCTTTGTACCCCGAGGGAAATCTCGAATAATCGGGAGTTGGGTTTGGCAGGATTTGGGGAACGGGATGGAAAAACGTTCCCGGGAGGGGCGGCCGCGGATTTCCCGGGAAATGTGGGAATGGCCGGGTTCAGTCTCGGAGCGGCTGCCCCGCCTCCGACCGAGATTCCCTGAGGGCTCCCTGAGGATTCCTGGATTCCCTGAGGATTCCCTGAGAGCACCTGGATTCCCTGAGGATTCCCGGATTCCCTGAGGGCACCTGGATTTCCTAAGGGTTCCTGGATTCCCTGAGGATTCCTGGATTCCCTGGAGGTTCCTGGATTCCCTCAGGATTCCCTGAGGATTCCTGGATTCCCTGAGGATTCCCTGAGGGTTTCTGGATTCCCTGAGGATTCCCTGAGGATTCTCTGAGGATTCCTGGATTCCCTGAGGATTCCTGGATTCCCAGAGGATTCCCTGAGGATTCCCTGAGGATTCCCAGAGGATTCCTGGATTCCCTGAGGATTCCCGGATTCCCTGAGGGCTCCTGGATTCCCTGAGGGTTCTTGGATTTCCTGAGGATTCCTGGATTCCCTGGAGGTTCCTGGATTTCCTGAGGATTCCCTGAGGATTCCTGGATTCCCTGAGGATTCCCTGAGGGCTCCTGGATGCCCTGAGGATTCCCTGAGGATTCCTGGATTCCCTGAGGATTCCTGGATTTCATGAGGGCTCCTGGATTTCCTGAGGGCTCCTGGATTCCTGAGGGCTCCTGGATTCCTGAGGGCACTTGGATTCCCTGAGGATTCCCTGAGGATTCTCTGAGGATTTTTGGATTCCCTGAGGATTCCTGGTTTCCTTGAGGATTCCCAGAGGATTCCCTGAGGATTCCCAGAGGATTCCTGGATTCCCTGAGGATTCCCGGATTCCCTGAGGGCTCCTGGATTCCCTGAGGGTTCTTGGATTTCCTGAGGATTTCCTGAGGATTCCTGGATTCCCTGAGGATTCCCTGAGGGCTCCTGGATTCCCTGAGGATTCCTGGATTCCCTGAGGATTCCCTGAGGGCTCCTGGATTTCCTGAGGATTCCCTGAGGATTCCTGGATTCCCTGAGGATTCCCTGAGGATTCCCTGAGGATTCCTGGATTCCCTGAGGGCTCCTGGATTCCCTGAGGATTCCCTGAGGATTCCCTGAGGATTCCCTGAGGATTCCTGGATTCCCTGAGGATTCCTGGATTCCCTGAGGATTCCCTGAGGGCTCCTGGATTTCCTGAGAGTTCTTGGATTCCCTGAGGATTCCTGGATTCCCTGAGGATTCCTGGATTTCCTGAGGGTTCTTGCATTCCCTGAGGATTCCCTGAGGATTCCCTGAGGGTTCTTGGATTCCCTGAGGGCTCCTGGATTCCCAGAGGATTCCCAGAGGATTCCCGGATTTCCTGAGGGTTCTTGGATTCCCTGAGGGTTCCCTGAGGATTCCTGGATTCCCTGAGGATTCCCTGAGGATTCCCTGAGGGTTTCTGGATTCCCTGAGGATTCCCAGAGGATTCCTGGATGCTGGGTGAGCCTTTGAGGCTTCCCGGGCTCCGCGAGCCGCTCCGAGCTCGGAACCCGCTGAGCTTCCAGGTCCTTTTCAACCCACCCTGAAATTCCATGAATTTTCCAAGTTTTCGTGTTCCTGGAGCCCTCGGGAATGCCATCAGGTCTGGAGGAAAACACAAAATCCGCAGGGAAAAGTTTCACCGTCCCCATGGCGCTCCCTCATCCCCCTCACGGAAGAACCCCTGGTGTTGAAAATGAGAGGATTTTATCCCAAAAAAAGGAAATTTTCCCATTTTTTAAGGCTCAGAGGAGATCTCTCTCTGGGTTTGAGATTTCCACTGTGAAGGGGAATTTTGAAAGCCTTTGGTGGGGGATTGTGGTTTTTTTAGGGTTTTTTGGGGGTTATTTGTGTTTTTTTTTTAATTTTTTGGGGTTTTTTCAGTGTTTTTTGTTTGTGGTTTTTTTGTGGGTTTTTTTGGGTTTTTTTAGGGTTTTTTTGGGGTTTTTTTGTGGTTTTTTAAATTTTTTGGGTTTTTTTCTGGTTTTTTTTCAGTGTTTTTTGTTTGGTTTTTTTTGTGGGTTTTTTTTTTTTTTGTTTTTTTTTGGGTTTTTTTTGGGGTTTTTTGGGGTTTTTTTGTTTTTTTTTGGTTTTTTTTGTGTTTTTTCCTGCTTTTTTTGTTAACGTTAGGATTAAATATGCGAGACAGCATTTTTTTTTGGTTTGGACTTAAATATCTATTAATAGCCTCACAAACTGCGAGTTTTACAGCAATTTATTTTAATAAAGCAAAAACGGAGTTGTATTTCTCTCATCATGAGATTTTTAAGGATAAATCGCTTGAACAACAAATGATACTTAAATGATTTTTATTTTTAATTTAATAACTCTTTGTGGCTTGCAATGCGGACTTTTTTGTTTAAATACATAATATTACTTAAATTTATGAAGAAGGACTGGCTTTTGTTTTGTAACTGTGAAGAAAAATTAGCTTTTTTTTTTTAATTATGAAGAAGGATTAGCTTTTATTTTTTAATTATGAAGAACAGGCTTTTGTTTTTAAACGTTTATCTTGTTTTTTATGCATGACTATATTTTAAAACTTTTAACTTTTCTACTGTGTGACATTACAGACTTTTATTTAAGTTGCACACTCGTGATTTTTGTTGAATTACTCAATTTTTGGAAGCCTTTTCTGCAGCTTTAGGTGGAATGCAGTCTTCACTTGGGGATCCGTGCTTGTTGGTACAGAAACAAAATTCTCAGTATTGGGGTTCCAAAAAAATGTAATTTATTTATTAGAGCAGGCAGGAAGAGACTGAATTTCGTAATAAAATGGTTCAGGTTGGAAGGGCTCCTTGCAGGGCTGCTGAGAAAATGCTTTTTGTACTGGAGGAAATAAATTTATTTTATATTGGAGGGAATATATTGATTTTATACTGAGGGAATATATGGATTTTGTATTGGAAGGAATATATTTATTTTATATTGGAGGGAATTATTTATTTTTAATTGGAAGGAATATATTAATTTTATAATGAGGGAATATATTGATTTGGTATTGGAGGGAATATATTTATTTTATGTTGGGGGAATATATTCATTTTGTATTGGAGGGAATATATTGATTTTATACTGAGAGAATATATTGATTTTGTACTGGAGGGAATATATTGATTTTATATTGAGAGAATATATTGATTTTGTATTGGAAGGAATATATTTAATTTATATTGGAGGCAATATATTTATTTTTAACTGGAGGGAACATATTGATTTTATCCTGAGGGAATATATCGATTTTATATAGGAGGCAATATGTTTATTTTATATTGGAGGGAATATATTGATTTTATACTGAGGGAATTTATTGATTTTGTATTGGAGGGAATATATTGATTTTATATTGAGGGAATATATTTTTTATATTGGAGGGAATATATTTATTTTTAATTGTAGGCAATATATTTATTTTATACTGAGGGAATATATTGATTTTGTATTGGAAGGAATATATTTAATTTATATTGGAGGCAATATATTTATTTTTAATTTGAGGGAATATATTGATTTTATACTGAGGGAATATATTGATTTTGTATTGGAGGCAATATATTTATTTTATATTGAAGGGAATATATTTATTTTATATTGAAGGGAATATATTTATTTTATGTTGGAGGGAATACATTGATTTTATAGTGAGGGAATATATTGATTCTATACTGAGAGAATATATTGATTTTATCCTGAGCGAATATATTGATTTTATATAGGAGGCAATATGTTTATTTTATATTGGAGGAAATATATTGATTTTAT
>QUSF01000082.1:64156-102716 GCA_003676055.1 Chloebia gouldiae
ATGAACATTCTGGTCCCATTTTCATGTTCCAAAATGAACGTTTTGGTCCCATTTTCATGTTCCAAAATGAACATTTTGGTCCCATTTTCATGTTCCAAAATGAACATTCTGGTCCCATTTTCACTTTCCAAAATGAACATTTTGGTCCAATTTTCACTTTCCAAAATGAACATTTTGGTCCAATTTTCACTTTCCAAAATGAACATTTTATTTCTGGGTCAGTTTCCCGGTCGGGGAATTCCCCATAAACGAGGCGCCGCCATCACCGCTGCTTGTGGAAAATATTTTGCATTTTGGGGTGGAATGCGGAGTTTGAATATTCCATGTGAACAAATCTATCCCCCCCCAAGTCTGCACTTTCAAATTCGTATTTTTCACTCTTCCTAAATAACTGGGCAGTGAAAAACTCTTTAAGTTTTGGTGATTAAGACAATTTTTGCCTCATTTTGCTGCTTTTCAAACTGGCGGTGCCCTGGAGCCTTTGGGCTCAAACTCCTGGGTTTTAGCCCAACAAACCTTGGAGAGTGATTTCAAATTTCATTTTTTTCCTGCTGTAATTATTATAAATGTGGTTAATTATAATAAACACCTGCAGATCAATATTATTTCAAGCAGGTGCAGTCACTCGGGGTAATGTGAGTTTAATGGTGTCACCCCTGAGCTGGCTGTGCCGAGGTTTGATTTGCAGAAAATCGTGTAATGATGTTTAATAACTCGCTTTGGAAAGAGCAGGACCTGCTTCCCTTCACCTGAAGGATTTGTTGGATGAATTCATTTTAATTTTTTTCACGTGGAATTGTTTCTAGCGTTGAGCCAGGAGTTTTTGCTGCCGAGTGATTTACTGCGGTATCTCGGTGGAATGAATCCAGCGAGCGGCTGAGAGCTTCAGCACTGCTGGTTTATTCTCGATGAAAAATTCAAAATTAAATTCCCTTCGGGCCAGAAGTTCTGCTTGGGGAGGCCTGGCCCCGTGGACAGACATTAAATAATTAAATATAAAAACGAATGAATGTCACCTTCATTAAGGAATTACGAATTCATTCCGCTTAGTGCCAAAGGAGCTCGCGATGAAATAACAACAGGGCGGATTTTTGAGAGCTTTGTAATTGTAAGAATTGTTTGCAGTGATTATTTTGCAGTGATTAGTTTGCAGAGTTTATTATTTATTGGGTAGTGGTTGATATTTCTGATTCCTGGGTGGAATCTCCCAGTTTGGCCGCCAAACCACCCCGAGCTGCTCTGGGAAGCGCTGCAGGAGCTGCCCCAGACCCTTCAGCATCCCTGGTTTTTCCGGGGCAGGGTGGATGGAAATTCCTCGGGAGCATCTCCCAGTTAATTGAGCCGATGCCATTTCTGCACCCCCGGTTTCCATCTCCAGTGGTGACAGCAGTAAAAACCTGCAAAAATACAAAATATCGGACGTGGATCTCTGGGTGTGCTGCCTCAAACCAGCGGGGGCTGTGCTGCCCCTCAGCATTTATTGGAATATCACGGGGTGGGAGCCGAATTTTGGCGAATCCCCCTGACACGGGGCATGAGTTGAGTTTGAACTTTCAGTTTGGGGGAAAAAATCTGGTTCTGGGTGTTGTTCTGGGAGGTTGGACCTGGGTTTCCACAGGCGTGCCTGTCCCCACAGTTCCTACTTGAAGCCATCCCAAAATCCGTTCCCTTGTGGCTGCTGCAATATTTCTTTCCTATTACTTCGATTAAACCCTTTTAAGGGGTTTTTCCCCCCAAATTTCCACATCAGTGCAGGATCAGAGGGGAGCTCTGATTGTCAGCCCTGCTGGCACTCAGGCGTGCCTGTCCCCGCAATTCCTACTTGAAGCCATCCCAAAATCCGTTCCCTCGTGGCTGCTGCAGTATTTCTTTCCTAATTGCTTGGATAAAACCCTTTTAAATGTTTTTTCCCCCCAAATTTCAGTGTTCAGCCATTCTTTTTCTCACACCTTTGAGCTGCTCTAGGCCAGAGCAGCTTCCAGCAAGGGGGGCTGGTTGTTCCCTGTGAGTTCCCAGAGTTTTCCACCTCGCAGAGCCCCAGCCCCTGTCTCAAACAGCTTCTGGGATGTTTTCTTGGGATGTTTTCTCGTTTCTCCCCCAATTAACCAGCCACAATTAAACCTTCCTGCCACGCCAATCCTTGAGCCACCCGTGGGTCCTTCTTATCCCACTGTGCACCGAGATCATTCCTGTTGGGATCAGGAGGAATCTGCTCTTTGTCCTCAGCCCTCGTCTCCCGAGGAAAGAAAAATTCTCCAGGTGGTGGAAAAAATGCAGGGGGTTTGGAAATCTCCCTCAGCTGTGACACAAAGCAGGGGATGTAGTGGCCAGTGGGTGTTTGGGATGCTGGAATCACAGGGTGGCTTGGGAAGGGACCAGAACTCATCCAGCTCCGACACCTCCGACTGTCCCGGCTGCTCCAAGCCCATCCCAGGGATCCGGGGGCAGCCGGAATTCCAGCCCAGCCCGGAATTCCTTCCCAAATCCCACCCAAATCCCCCTTTTCCACTCCCACAGCCATTCCCTGGGTCCTGTCCCTCCGTCCCTTATCCCAAATTCCCCCTCCAGCTCTCCTGGAGCCCCTTTAGGCTCTGAGCTCTCCCTGGATCCTTCCCTTCTCCAGGGGAACATTCCCAGCTGTCCCAGCCTCTATCCCAGTTCTCCCAGGTGCTGGAATTGCTGGAATTCCTCTCACAGAGGACTTCGTTCCTTCCCTCCACATCTCGGTGGCCTCTTCCAGGCTTGCCCTGGAAGTTCTCTCTGGCCGAAGGTTCAGTTTTTGAGCCAGGTTACCAATTCCAAAAAGCCCCTGAGCTGTTTGTTTTGCAGACACCCTACAGACCTTCCCGGAAGGAAAATCTTGGTCTTCTTTTCCAAACAAACCCTTTGGGTATGAAAACATTTGGAAGAATTGATCTTGTGAGCGTTTTCAGGCACTTGAACCTGGCCAGAGCCCCGAATTCCCGAGGAGGGAGACAGGAAACCCAGGGAACAAAGGCTCCGTGCTGCCCATCCATGGGTTTTTAGCCCCAGCACCTGGTCCCGTGTAGGTTAATCCCATCAAAGCAACGACTCTCCCCGATCTGCAGGCCAGAAAATACTTGAGGATTACTCGGGGCACGGAGAAAAGGGCAGAAATCCAAATAAAAGGCAGGAGCTGACAGCAGCTGAGCCTTTTGTGTGAGCAGCGCCGGGGAACAAAGGAGCCCTGAGCGCGTTTGCCGCGGCCCCGGGCAGGCAGGGAGGATTTCTGTGTGCTCACAAACCCGGAGGGGCGGCAGAATCATCTCCCTTTTCTCCCTTTTTCTCCCTCCAGGTCACTCAGATGAGCCGTCCCGATCTGATTTTGTTCCTCATGAAGTATCTGATGGCCTTGGTGGTTGGCATCCCCTCGGTGTTCTGGGTCGGGAGCAAGAAGACCTGTTTCGAGTGGGCCAGCTTCTTCCACGGGCGCAGGAAAAAGGAGTGAGCACGGATATTTTACACATAAACCCTTCCCCTGCTGCCCTGGGAGAGCGTTTGGGTTGGGCTTCCCTGGAGACAAAGGCAGGAATGGATGGAAAAGTCACTGTCCAGCATGGAGCCAGGAAGGACAAAACAGGCAGCAGCTCAAAAATACCCTTATTTCTCCCTAAATAGTCATTGTTCCCGGAATCAAATCTAAATCTGTCCATCTTCAAAACATTTTTAACAAGAATTAAGTATCGAATGAACTGCAGCTACGTACTGAGAGGTGAAATGGAAACTTTTTATTTATAAATGTGCATGTAGCTAGCTGAATCAGAGCTTTAAGCTGGAATTAAATGCAGGTTCCTCTCGCCGTGGTTGCAGTTGAGAGCAGCTGTCTGCCTTTACTCTTCCTTATGCATTGGTGCTGAAGAGCAGCTGGATAAAGCCAGAATTTCTCAGAGCTTCAGTAAGGTTGAAATTAATTTAGATTAAGGTTGGCATCGATTTAGAGGCCATCCGCGTGATTTTGTGGTGGCCGCGGGTAGTTTTTTTTTTCCTAATAAATACTGTCCTTTAAGATGTTTTAAAACACCCACAAAGCTTTCGGTGACTCCTCCCTGCCTTTTGGCCCATCCTTAAAGATTCAGCTGGGCTAAAATAACCACGCTGGGGGCTAAAGTAACCACACGGGGAGGCGCTTCAAAAGCAGTTACATTATAGTGTAAATAATGTAAATAATGTGAATAACGGGGATATTATAATGTAAATAATGTGAATAATGGGGATATTATAATGTAAATAATGTGAATAGCGGGGACTTTATAATGTAAATAATGTAAATAATGGGGACATTTTAATGTGAATAACGGGGATATTGTAAATGATGCTCTTGCTGGCCCAGCCCCGCTGCTCGTTGTGTCCCCAGCGCCGGTGCTGCGATCGCTTTCGCGCCGCGCTAATTAACGACGTTAATTGCTCAGAGTCGTCAACGAGAGCCGGCAGGTGCTGCAGGAGCCCGACTTCGCGCAGTCGCTGCTGAGGGACCCCAACACGCCCATCGTCCGCAAGTCGCGGGGCACCTCCACGCAGGGCACCTCCACGCACGCCTCGTCCACGCAGCTGGCGGCGCCGGACGAGCCGCGCAGCCGGGCGGGCAGCCGGGTCAGCAGCTGCCACGGCAGCCTGCACCGCTCGCGGGACGGACGGTACGGCCGGGAAGGGAGCGGGCAGGAACCAGGAGCCTCCTCACGCCGCCCCCAGGCCCTTCCAGATGTGCGGCCTCTCGGGGCAGATGTGCGCAGAGGATTGCGGGGTCCCTTCTGTTACGTGTAGTAAACGCAATTCGCGCCGTTCCTTGTATGAAATGTGTAATATTGGATACTCGTTAGGTTATGCTCGTTTGTATTAGAAGCCTCCCCACCCTCGCAGGGGAGATCTGTTGTATATTAGAACCCAGCCAGGAGATGGGCCGTGTCTGGAGAGATCCGGGGCTGATCGCCGGGTAAACAACCCGAGATGGATATCATGGAAATCCTCGAGCAGATCCATGTGAATGCAGCCTTCCCGTAAATGTCATCGAGGGATTCAACAACTCCAGACACTGAATTGTTCCTTCTCACCACCAAGCAAGAAAATCTCATTAACATATGGACTCTGAATAGAAGAAAAGACTGACTGCCGAAATCTTGGAATTTTCCCTATAAAACCCACTGGTGCCAGGATGGAGGTGTGTGGGCATAGATGAAACCTCTGCTGAGGCTGACCTCGTTGTTGCACACCCAGAGCCGACCCCGCGCTCGGCTCTGTTCTTTCCTTGTGGCTGGCTAGATAGAATTTGATCGTAAAATAAATATTTTATGTTTTTCATTTTTAATTTGGCTGGACAAATTCTCATTTATAACACTTCCCAGCCACGCGCGCGGCAGTAGTTCTGCTAAAATCGGGTGTCGCGGTGCGTCTCCCTTCTCCCTGTTGGCGTCTGGGCTGGAAGGGGGAAAAACGCCGTGAGATTTTCAGGGTGTGTGCTGGTCCTGCTGAATGAATGCCAGGGCAGGGCTGTGTCCGGCGTGTGCGAAACCAGACCTGCCCCAAGGTCGGCTCGGCGCTCCCCTGGCTGCTTTGTCAGCCTAAAAGGGCACGGGTTCCCTGCTCTGAGTGAGGCGGGGCTAAGGTTTCCAGGGTAATTAATCAGCGAGCCTTTCGCTCCTCTAATTATCCATGCCGGAGAGGCGTTGTGTGAGGAGCTGAATGCCTTTCCTCCCCAGAGCTGCGTTTGCGCTCTCCCAGCGCCGCGCTGATAGCCGCTGTTATAAATGAGAATTTGTCCAGCCAAATTAAAAATGAAAAACGTAAAATATTTATTTTACAATCAAATTCTATCTAGCCAGCCACAAGGAAAAAACAGAGCCGAGCCCGGGGTCGGCTCTGGGTGTGCAACAACGAGGTCAGCCTCAGCAGAGGTTTTCCTCTATGCCCACACACCTCCATCCTGGCACCAGCGGGTTTTATAGGGAAAATTCCAAGATTTCGGCAGTCAGTCTTTTCTTCCATTCAGAGTCCATATGTTAATGAGATTTTCTTGCTTGATGGTGAGAAAGAACAATTCAGTGTCCGGGGTTGTTGAATCCCCTGATGACATTTACGGGAAGGCTGCATTCACATGGATCTGCCCGAGGATTTCCATGACATCCATCTCGGGTTGTTTAAGGGTTGTTTACTCGGCGATCAGCCCCGGATCTCTCCAGACATGGCCCATCTCCTGCCTGGGTTCTAATATACAACAGGTCTCCCCTGCGAGGGTGGGGAGGCTTTAATACAAACGAGCATAACCTAACGAGTATCCAATATTACACATTTCATACAAGGAACGGCGTGAATTATGTTTACTACACATAACAATAGGTTAATAAGATTTTCTTTCTTGGTGATGACGAAGAACAATTCAGTGTCCGGAGCTGTTGAATCCCTCGATGACATTTACGGGAAGGCTGCATTCACATGGATCTGCCCGAGGATTTCCATGATCTCCATCCCGGGTTGTTCACGTGGTGATCAGCCCCGGATCTCTCCAGACATGGCCCATCTCCTGGCTGGGTTCTAACATACAACAGTGTCTTGCCTGCGAGGGTGGGGAGGCTTTAATACAAACGAGCACAACCTAACGAGTATCCAATATGACACATTTCATACAAGGAACGGCGCGAATTTCGTTTCCTACACGTAACACCGCTCTGTGTTCCCCCCACTCAGGTACACTCCCTGCAGCTACCGGGGCGTGGAGGAGCGACTACCTCACGGCAGCATGTCGCGGCTGACCGACCACTCCAGGCACAGCAGCTGCCACCGGCTGAACGAGCAGTCGCGGCACAGCAGCGTCAGGGACCTCAGCGGCAGCGCGGCCACTCACATCGCGCACGGCACCAGCATGAACCGCGTCATCGAGGAGGATGCCACCAGCGCCTGAGGGGCTGCCAGGGCTGCCAGGGCTCTGGGGCCTTCCTCGGCCAGGTGAGGACCGGCCTCAGCCTCCCGGCAGCTGCCGAATTTCGGCTTCCCCGCGTGCGAGCCGACGCCGCGGGACTCGCCTGGGAGCTGTGCGGCATCGCTGGGTAAAAAGCTGGTTGTCTGCTCTGAACCTCTCTGTAGGTAATTATTTATTTGGTAACTGATCCTCGTCACACACGACCGCTGGATTTCTTATTCTCTGTGGAAAACAATCTCCCCCCTTCCTTCCCTCCCCCTCCTTCCCTGGGCTCCGCGTGTCCGGCCCCAAAATCCCGGAGTCGGGGTCGTGCCGGGAGTTGTTCTGATGAGACTTGAGGGAACTCTGCTGGTTGAAGGAATCCTCCGTGCAGCGTTTGGTGACGCTGGAAACGCCCCAGGAATGAGCCCTGTGGAGAGGGAAACTCCCCCGAGGATCTTCCCGGAGCTCTCCGGGCTCAGCTGTCCACAGGGTGGGGGGTAGAGAGAGGCAGGGAAGAGCGATTTTTTTATAACTTGCATTGTCCTTGCTTTTTTTACAAAAGACTATTTAAATTTTCTACTCGTTTACAATTTCTGTAGGAAGAGATGGGTTTTAAAAGCAGTTACCTAGATAATATTCAGCCATTTATTTTTTAGAGTCATGTACAAAAGCTGAGATTGCCTGTTCCTGATCTATTTAAAAAAAAAAATATATAATCAGAGGAAAGCTGAATTGGTCACCCAAGCAGGAATGTAGAGCCCGTTGTACAGCCAGAGCTGAGGCTGTTCACAAACCCCGGCAGCAGGACCAGAGGAGTTGGTTCCATCACCTTCCCTGTGGTGCCAGGGCTGCTCTGGGGAGGATTCTCTGTGCTGAGAAAGCACTCAGAGGTGGGCAGGGGAAACTGAGGCAGGAGCTGTCCCCAGGCAGGAGAAGGAGCACGAGGCAGCTGAAGGCCAGGGCATTCCCTGAGGAGGAGACAGGATCCCCAGTTCAGGGATCGTGGTTACAGATCTGCCTCTGCTGTGGCTGTTTGAATCCCCTTCTGCAGATTCATGGCAGGGAATTCCCAGTCCGGGCTTTTTTTTTTGTGTGGAAATGATCCCTTGGGACACGCTGGAGGCAAAAAGTCAAGGGTGGTGCTGGAGATCTTCTGGAGCACCTCCTGTGGAATTCATCCAGCAAACCTACCTCAGTAATCGCTGCTGGGAAACCAATCCTGCTTTCTGCACTGCCCCTCCGTAATTCCCGGTGGAGGCTGAGGAGCTTCTGTGCACCGGCCTGGCGGGCGGGGCGGGGCCGCTCCGCAATTAACTCCTTTTAATTGCAGCGTGCTTTTATCGCAGAGTGTCTCCCTTGCTTGCCCCGGGTCGGAGGAGACTCTGGAGCCCAGCTGGGACAGCCAAGCTTTGTTGTCAGCCCGGGAGGGCGGCGCTGGGCCGGCTCTGCTTTGCTGTTTGCTCAGCAAACAGCCCTGGGGCCGTCCCAGGGACAGCTCTCCGCATCCAAACCTCTGGAAAATCCTTTGGAGGGGCTTAAACTGCAGAAGCTGCAACTCCCTGGAAGCCGCAAGGGTGGAACCTTTGCTGTTTTCAAATTCAGCTCCTCCCGACTCACGTGCTGCCTCAAAGGGGTGATCTGGTAGAAATCCGGATAAGCTGAGTTTTCCTAAACACTGAAACCAAACTAAATAAGCTCAAGGGTTTATGTTGATCCTCTTGGCTCAACTTCCAGTATTTTTTTTTAATAAATTGTAGCAATGCTTTGACTTGTTTAGAGACAGGGAGAGGAAGGCTGTTGGAGCTTGGAGAAGGATCCTGCTGGAAATGTTAATTTGTGAGGCTCAGTCTCAGCACTGCTTCCAGATGGGAATATCTAAGTGGTTCCTTGCTGATCCTAAAGGGACAGGCTCCTGTCACCCCAGAGAGGTGATTAAACTCAAACTGGGGTTCTGCCTGGGATTTTGGCCTCCCTGTCTTCTACCTACAACACCTGAGGCTGCAGGCTGTGCTCTCCTGGCAGAGCATTCCCCCCGGGAAGAGAGGAATTCCTCCCTCACCCACGGAAGAATGCTGCAGCTCCCAAATCACGGCGTGCAGGGGCTCTGAAGTGCATCCCAGTTCGAATGTGGCCCCACCAGCCTCTCAGGCAGGGCACCAGGAGTGTTTTTGGGGTGCTTTGCTACCTGGTGAGAGCCCCAGCCCGGCTTTGTGGGATTGGTGCCGAGCTTTAAATTCCCCCCGAGCCCCCCGCGGGGCTCTGGGCTCCCTGCGAGCCCCTGCCGGGCTGTGTCCCTCCCCAGCAGCCCCCAGAAGCTGATCCTCTCTCCGGGAGGCAGGCAGGGAAGCTGGACGGAGCCTGGCTTCTCCAGCTCATCCCAAACTCCATCCCTGTCCCTCCACGCAGCCCCAAATCTGCTGCGTGGAGTTGTTCTGTAAAGCGCAGGACTCGGAATTCCCGGTGTTCCCGGGGATCCCCAGCTCCAGCTGCGCTGACAGCAGATCCCCCCCGAGCTTGTGCTGTTCTTCCTTCTTAACCCCTTCAGCTCCCGTGAAATAGCCGGGGTCGGAGCTGCGGCCGCCCTGCACGGAGCGGCTGCTGCTCTTTCTTGGAGCATAAACGAGCCGGCAGCAGCCCCAGCCGGGTGTCACCTGTTCGTGTTCTCCCTTTTCTTCAGCTCACACCCAGGTTTTGTGCTGGAAGCTTTAAGCTCCAGGAGGGTCTGGCGAGCACTGAAATTTGGTCACGGCCAAATCCAGCCCTGCTCCCGAGTCGTTCCAGCAAGGAGGGAAGGGAAAATCCCTCAGGAGGGGCACAAGGATGAGAGCAGTGCCCGCAGGCCAGGAGGGGAGCCGGTTCTCAGCCCAGCTCCGGGGCACTGAGGATCCCAAAAGGCAGCGGGGAGCGGCAGCTCCGCCCGGGTGCTGAAACCGGGGCCGGAGCAGAGCACGGGAGACGCCCCCAGGTCCGCCTGGAGCCGCAGAATGTCCGCTTGAATGTGAAGCTTTACCCCCGTCCCCTCGTGCTGCTTCTCTGACGGGATCAGGATTGATTTTCCCCCCCGAGGCGCGGCGTTTTCCCGATTTTTGCCCGTTTTTCCCGATTTTGCCTGTCGGCTCCGTGCACGGGGAGTGTCCGGCACTGCGGGTCCTGTCTTGACAGCTCCCGGCTCCTCGGGAGAGGGGAAGGAGCTCCAGGAAACCTCGGGATGTGCCCGGGGCTGACCCCACTTGCACTCGGCTCTTGGTAGACTTGTTTACAGTAGTCCAGTGTCGGTTTTGTAACGTTTAATTTTTAGCACTTTAACTGTGAGTGTACAAACTGGTTCCCTTGTAGTTGGTGTACATTTTCATTTTAGACCTTTGGAAGTTTTTAATAAAACGATGGAAAAACTCTGGCAACGGGTTTTCAATTCTTCTCCTGTGAGCGTAATCCTACCCCCTTGGAAACACAGCTCAGCAGCAGTTGAGATATAAAGGTTAAAGAATTAAAATATCAGATTTTACTCTGGCCAGCAGCTCTGTGAATTTGAAGAAAGACTTTCTAGACTTAATCTCCCGCCAACATCTGCACTCGTGGACGCCGGGCACCGTTCCAGCAAACAGAGCTCTCGGCAGATTTCGGGCTCCGGGTTGCTCCGCCCTTTGGCAAGAACAGACGGCTCAAACCGCCAGGATTTCACAGGCAGAGAGAGGAGGGGACAGCGAATGGGAGCAGCAGTGGCAGGGATGTTTGCGGGTTTTATCGCCAGATCCAGGCTGGGGACAGGATGACTGATGGATCTGAAGCACCGTCTGGCGCTTGGGCGGATCCGTGGTGGGTTTGGGTTGGAAGCCGGGTCCTGCGTGGCTGGTGATCAAACAGCTCCTCCTGCCAATTCCTGCGGCTGGTTCGGGTCTTGGCAGAGAAACAGTTCAGGGAGAGACTTCAGGAGCTGCTGCCCTGCACCATCTGCCCTGAGTTTAAAGAGCTGTGGGTGACCAAGCAGCCAAGAGGGTTCTCCCTGCAGCTAAACCCAGCCGCGGTGAGGAGCGGGAGCTCGCAGCGTTCTCTGCCCCGTGTGCAGCATCGCCGGGTCCCACGGGGTTAACGCGGGGCTCGGGGAGCACCTGGCGTCGCCTGGAGCTTGTTCGGCCCTCCCGAGGTGCTTTAAGGACCTGCGGGTGAGGGAGGAGCGTGCAAAAAGGAGCTGGAGGAGGGGGTGTGCTCGGAGCAGAGGCCGAGGCCAGTTCAGACCCCCAGGCTGGGATTAGGGGTGCGGGTGTTTTAGTCACGATCACATTCCTGACGCACTTTAACACCCCGCTGCAGTTTTGGGGTCAGCTTTGTTTCTCAGCTCTGCCAGCTCCTGCCCTTGTCGTGATTTCATCTCCAGTTTGAAGGGAGAGGAGCATCTGGCCATGCACTAATCCTGAAGACAGCAAAAGCTTTGAATCATGGAATGGTTTGGGTGGGAAGGGACCTTCAATTGATCTTGTAATTCTGTTCCCCTGCCGTGGGCAGAACAGACCTTCCCAGGGTCCCAGGGAGCTCCAAGCCCTGTCCAGCCCAGTCTTGGACAATTCCAGGGATCCAGGGGCAGCCACAGCTTCTCTGGGCACCCTGTGCCAGGGCCTCCTCACAGGGAACAATTCCCAATATCCCATCTGAACCTACTCCAATAAATCATTGGTAACAAAAGGCTGAAACAAAACAGATGGAAATAGAAGGATTCTTTTATAAAAAAAAGTCTTTATTTTAGGAGTTGTCTCCAGCTCAGAGCTCCAGCCCGGTGGGATAAAACCGCCGGCCCTGGAGCGTGACCGGATCCAGGTTTCCACCGCCCTTGGCTACCGGTCCGACTGGTTTTTACCATAACGCCCCCGGCTCCTTGGACTGGTATTCAGGCTCCAGTTTCAGTGCCTGCACCCACATCCTGCTGCTCTTACCCCACTGGCACCTCCTGCTCCCCCTCCATGCCACGGGGACATCCCAGCTGGGAAATCTGCTTTTCCTCACCCATCTCCTCGAGCTTGGGTTTTATGGGATCCCCCCTTCCCCTTTGCTTCCTGCCCCCCATTTACTGCCTCCAAACACACCCCTGCAGCATTTCAAGGCTTCTGCATCCCGGGAGCTGGCTTAAAATATTTCCAGGGTCTCCCACGAGAGTGCTGCAGGGATGCTCAGCAAACTGGAGTTGTCCTGACACCAGAAATGGTGGGAGAGATGAAGAAGGATGGATCTGCAGTGCCAGAGGGTTGCCAGCCTCTTTGCAAGCTGCTGTTGTGCAATATTTAAAATATAAATATATTTGTATTCCTGTTTGGCATAGACATATCCTCTGCTGTTTCCTGTTCAGTGCTGGTGCAGAGGGTTCCTGCCTTTGGGAGAACATGCTGAAAAAAACGCTGAAGGCCCTGAATTACAACATAATCCAGCTTCAAATCCCACCTGGAATCTGCCAGAAGGGACAGGCCCTGACATCCCCTTCAAACGCCTTCAAAGCCCTCTGATCTGATAAGGCTCAGCCCCTGCCAACAGACACAGAACATCTGTTTGGCTGCAGGAAGGGGGCTTAGGGAAAATAACCTCGTTCCTCAGTTTTAACTTCTGGGAGGCAACCAGCTCCCAAGTCCTCCTGAGCAGGGTGGGTTTGGGGCTTCCGTGGTGGTCCCCAGACTCTGAGGTGCCCTCGGGGACGACGTGCACAGGGAGCAGGGCCATCCATGTGCCGGGTCATGGAAGAGCACTAAAATCCGAGGCTAACCAAGAGTTCGGAGGAAACACCCTCAAGGTGTGCCAGGGGAGGTTCAGGTTGGACATCAGGAAGACTCTCCTGATAGAAAACACCGGGAGGTGGTGAAGTCCCCATCCCACTCGTGGCACTCAGTACAAGCTGGTCATCAGTCAATACTTGGACTCGATGATCTCAGAGGTCTTTTCCTACCTAAATGATTCTGTGAAAACCAGAAACCATCTTTAGTTTTCAACTCCTTTTCCCCGCTTGAAATGGTTCTCCCTAAAAGCAGTCCCGAGGAACCTGCTCGTTCCACAAAAACAAAAACTCCTGGGTGAGCCGACCTTGGCAGCCGCGCTGCTTGGGCAGGGGAAGGGTTAAGCCCGGTCTCCGGGAGCCTTTAACTGCGAGCAAAGCTCCCGAATCCTGCCAGAGCTCGTTAGCCCGGCGGCGGGGAATGGGCCGGGCGCTAATTGGAGCGACGGCCTCCGGAGCTGGGAGGAATTGGCGGCGGCACAATGAGGAGGTGCCGGCCCTTAGCAGGTGCCGGGTCACCCCAAAAACCTGACCCCTGTCACTCACTGCCAGTGACCCTCCCGACCTGTCCGCGGGGCGCTGCTCCCTCCGGGGCGCGATTTTCATCCCCGAGCGGAGCAGCTGCTGCTGGAAAAGCTGCGACTGGCAGGAACGAAACTTTTGTTTTTCGCTGGGAGCCCAGGAGGGAGGAGCCCTGCGGCCCCGGCGGGGGCAGTGGGTGTCACAGGGACGTCTCCGTTCCAATCTTAAATCAAATTCACAGTGCTGCTCCTGCCCCAGACCCTCCCGGGCTTTGTGTCAGTCAGAGAAGTCGGATCGCGGGGGTGCAGGACAGAAAAATCTGCACCACCAAAGAGCTCAGGTGCCCAGTCCTGGGCTCAAGCGGCTCCTGGCATCAGGAGAGCTCCTTCTCCTCCTCCTCTGCTCCCACTGTAATCGGAGCTGGCTGGACAACAGCTGTTTCCCCGCATCCCGTTTTCCCGGGGATAAGCCATCCTTAAATGCTTTTCCTCCATCCCGGGACAGCGGGGAATTGGGGTCCTTTTAAAAAAGCTCTTGGAGCAGCGCTGGGTGCGGGGAGGATGTTCTGCTGTGCGGGGATGGAGGGATGCTCGCGGGGAGGAACTGGTGCTCGGGGTGCTCGCAGAATCCTCCAGTGGCTGGAGCTGGGAGGGTTGGGAGGATGCTGAGGGAGAAGCCACGACGTGGATCCCTGAGTGCCGGCAGTGTCGCACATCTGCCCTTGGGCACTTCGGCGGGATCCGCCGCAGCTCCTCCATCCACCCAAACCGCGGGGCAGAAGCCCCTGCGCTGCCCTGGAAGGGGAAGATCCCCAGGGAAACGTGCGGGCTCCTCCCCGCCCGCGTGAGCAGAGGCTGGGACAGCGCCCGGCCTCGCCGCTGGCTTCGGGGGGCCCACGGGGCTCCCTCCTTGGGGCCGGGGCGGCTGCGGAGAGCCCGGCACAGGCGGCGTCCCCCGAGGCCAGCCCGGATTTTTAAGGCAATAGTGCCACCCGGTGACACCGGCGGCGCGAGTGACACGGAGGGGTGCAGGAGGGAAGGTGGCACTGGGGACCAGCACCCAGGAGTGGGGATGCGTCCGTGGACACGGCAGGAAAAGGGTGGCGTTCCCATGCGAGTCACTCGATCCCGCTGCAGCTGGGATCCTGCAGAGGCCAGAAATGTCTGTGCTTTGCAGGGACACGGCGAGAGCCGGAGAATCATGGAAATCATGCAGAAATCACATCAAGCTCGAGCTGCAAGCGGGAGTTTCGTGCTGGTTTATGCTTTTCCCAGCTTTTCTGGTGCCTGCAGTGCCTGGGCCGCAGAGTCCCCTCCTCTGCTCCATGTCCTGCCCCGGAGGGAGATGTGGCCCATCAGTGACCCTGCAGGAGTCCCGTGTCCTTTTCTCTGACCCCGAGACGGACCAGCACCACCAGGAACCCCCGTGGTATCTGGGATAATTCAATTGTCACAGCCTGTGGTGTCAGGAGGGCAGGGAGAAGCAATTATTTCATGCATGGGTGGTGGTGGGTGTCTCCCCAGCACTGCCGAGAGCACGAAGAGCCCAGTGGGTGTCCCCTGACACGCCGGGGACCCGAGGGAGCCGCCAGGTGCAGCTCGGCTCCTGTGAAACGAGCGCCCAGGAGGAGGGAGCGGAGCTCTGTCCCTGGTTCCAGCTCCCCAGGATGTCCCAGCACAGCAGATTTCAATCCCCCATCACATCCCAGCTCCCTCCGTGGCCACGTGCCCCACATTGCTTCAGGTGTCAAACAGGGACAAGAAGCTTTCGGGACATTTTAGGGTCAGGTTTTGCTATTTGAGTTCCTCCCTAAGTGTGCACACACCGACGGGCACAAGAACAGATCCACACACCCTGCATGGCCCCACTAGGACGGCTGGGAAGGCATCCCCCACCCTACAGGGTCCATATGGGATCCTCAGGCTGGAGGAGGGATCTCCACTGAGCTGGAGCTGCAGCCACTTCCCTCTCGTGGATTCCAAAGGCTAATCTTTAGGGAATAACAGACATAAACCTCTTAGCTGGCGTGCTGTCAGTGCCCATTGCTGATGAGCTGATTAAAATCGAGTGGAAAAGATTAAATTTGTCCCCCCAAAGGTACCCCAGGAGCTGCAGGCGATGGAGAGGAGATGCTCCTTGCTGGCTTTGCTCTTCCCTGTCTGCCTGACCAGACCTGGATGTTCCATGGAAATGTTTCCAGGCTTTATAATCTCCACAAATTCCATCTCTGTGCTCCACTGGATTATCTGTGCCCAAGCTGCCACCTGGAGCTGGAGGAAATGGTGCCAGGAAAACCAGTTAGAGGCAACATTTCTCACAAAGGAGCCCCTGTCCCCATCCTTGGTCACTCCCCAGGGACATTCACAATCTTTTGCTTTATTTCAGCTGTTCAGAACTGTCATTGCTGCTCTGGACACGAGACTTGACAAACACACCAGGAAAACCTGGCATTTCCTGGGATTTGAGGAAAACTTGCAGTTCTCCCCAGAATTTGGCCAAATGTTGGTTGGGACAGGGACCCTGATGTCCACAGAGTCACATCCCTGCCCCTGGGAAGAAACAGGAGCCTGGAGAAAGACATCGCAGGAATAGAGGCTTCAGAAGGGGGAATTGGGTTGGAAAAGAAACTTTTTGAGTCACAACAAGCTACTGGCAGGGTCTGAAATGTCACTTCACATCTGCAGCAGACACAAGGTGGCATCAGAAGGCCAAGTGCTTCCTGTGAGGCTTCTCTTGCCAAGGAAAAAGAGGGAGAGGAGTTCCAGGTGTGCACACCCCTGATTGCTGCACCTCTGGTTTTCCTCAGTCCTTCAGCAATTCCCCTCTCTTGTCACAGGAGGCTCTTTTCCAGGTCTTGTCCATGACCTGCGGTTGCTTCTCCCATCAGAAAAAAAAAAAAAATCCCAGGAATTCCATTAGTGGATGTTGATGCAAACCGGGAATGCGGGACCGAGGCTTGTGAGGCCTCACTTTCAGAGTGGTATTTGGGCTGTAATCCCATTTTTGGGGTGATCCCACCGTGGCTGGGTGTAGGATCATCATCCCACTGGGATCACCTTTCCTCAGGGTTTGCCTGAGTTACTGGCTGGGCTCCGAGCAGGATCCCAGCGCTGGGCCCTGCAGGGCAGAGCTCCTGCAGTGCTGACCCAGGGAGGTCAAGCCACAAAGTCTCGTTAATATTTAGGCGATTCTGCCACAGAGCTGCATTCATTATCCACCCGAGATGAATTAATTACCCACCTGAGATGCATTAATTACCTTTCCAAGCAGCCTGGGCACAGAGGAGATGCCTGTGGGGAAAAGGAGGGCAGAAAGTCAGGAGTGGGGCTGTGACCCAGTCCCCAAACCCACCCTGGCCCCACATCCCCCTGCAACACCCAAGGGTACATCCAGTCCATCAGTCCATACATTTCCAGTCCATCAATCCATACACTTCCTGTCCATCAGTCCATACATTTCCAGTCCATCAATCCATACATTTCTATAACTCCAGACCTCTCTCTCTGTGTGTCTAACAAGTTCCCACAAGGGGAATGCTCTGAACCTTGCACCTCCAGCAACGAGTTTCACCCCAAAGCTGATGTGCCCCGACATCTGCCCCTTCCTCTCCAAACCAGTGCTTCCCATTTATTTTCCAGAGGTGTTTTGTGTTCTGCCTGGGAATGGGCACAGAGAAGGCTCTGGAGAGATCTTAGAGCCCCTTCCAGGGCCTAAAGGGGATCCAGGAGAGCTGGAGAGGGACCTGGGACAAGGGATGGAGGGACAGGACACAGGGAATGGCTGCACACTGCCAGAGGGCAGGGATGGATGGGATATTGGGAATTGTTCCCTGTGAGGGTGGGGAGGTCCTGGAATAGAATTCCCAGAGCAGCTGTGGCTGCCCTTGGATCCTGGGAGTTTCCAAGACCAGGCTGGACCAGGACCAGGGACCCTGGTCTTGGTTGATCCAAGACCAGGGCTTGGATCAACCTGGGATGGTGGGAAGTGTCCCTGCCCACGGCAGGGGCGTAGAATAATGTGATATTTAAGACCTCCTGTAAAGCAAAGCTTTCTGGGATTCTAAGTTTTTACACAGACACAAACCTATATATATATATATATATAAATATATATATATATATAAATTAAACAAATGTATATATACACACACATAAAATATATGCATACCAGATATCCATAAAATTACGTGCATATACATATATATATGAATACATATAATATATATTTTAAAACATATGCATGTATATAACACCACGTATACCTACATAGCCATGCAGCGCTATACACTCACCCTGTCGGAACCCCAAATCGCCCTGCGGGTCCCCCCTCGCCCCTTCCCACCCGAGGGGACCCCACGGGCGGGAGGTGCCACCAGAGGGCACCGCGCCCCCATTTTTGGGCGCCGCTTCCCAGCATGCAGCGAGAGGGGCCGGGGGCTCCGCGGGCTCCGCACGCCGGGCTGCGGCCGCAGGGACAGCGCGGAGCTCCGCGGGGCAGCGCGGCCCCTCCGCAGGTAAGCGCTGCTCCCCGGGACGCGTCGGACGGCAGGGAATTATTTCATTTCAGTTCGTTTTATGGTATGTTATTTTATTGGTTTATTTAGTGTTTTGGTTGTTGTATTTTTTTTTTTTATTGGTTTAGCTTTTATTTTATTTTTTCCCTATTTATTTTAATATTTTATTTCTTTATTTTATTGTACTTTATAATCGCCCCACAGGAGAGGCGCCCCGGACTCAGCCGGGGAGCAGCACCAGCCCCTCCCGGGATGGGTCCCTCTTGGAGGGGACCCATCCTCCTTTCCCCTTCCTATCCCGGTTTGGAGATGTCCCAGGGGCTGAGCACGCCCCTGGGGCTGGGCGTGTTTGGGGACTGGGGGTTGTTCCAGCGGGATGAACCCTGCCTGAGCCGGCAGCTGCCTGCTTGGAGGGGGCAGTGGGCTTTTATCCAGGTGCCCAAAGTTGGGCGAAACTCGTGCCGGTGGCCCTGGGGTGGCAGCGGCTCCTCTCCCGCTGCGCCGGGATGGTGCAACATAAATTCGGTTTAATGTGACGGCTGCGATGAAACAGCGGGCGGGGGCTGCTCTGCCCCCGGCGAAAGTTGCGTTCGAGTTTGGCAATTTGGGCCATGGGGAAAATTGGAGGCTTGGGAAGGGCTTCTGTGGAACGAGGAGAAATCCCTGCAGGGAGGGGAGCCGGGAATGGTCGGAGAGGAGGCGAGCGATGCTCGGGAGCAGAGGAATGGTTCTGGCCGCCCTTACAGCGGCACCTCGGCAGCGCCGGCGGCGCGGTGCCTCGCATCGTTCAGCTACGGCCGCGCTAACTCCGGGTCTGGGATGTGAACCACGACAGTGGGGCAGAGCAAAAGGACTTGGAGAAGTCAGGATGCTCTGCTCCCGGTTCCTTGGATCTCGGGATGCTCGGGACTCGCCATCTCTCTGGAGTTGTGTTTTGAGTTGGTTAAAAACCTGGTTTGCACGAAAGCCCCCAGACAGAGCGGCATTAAAGAAATTTTTCCTGAGCCAGCGAGGGAAGCTGGACCCGAGCTAAAGCAAATAAACTTGTATTTCATCATGCCCGGGCTGGGTTTCTTTGTGTTCCGCTCTGCTCTGGGCAGTCTGGGCTCCCCACAGCCCCGTCCAACCTTCACCTTCAAATGTGCCTCAGTGGCCGAGCAAAGAAACTTCTGCTCCTTGGTGCAAACCTCGCTCCCCGCGGAGGCTGCTCTGTCCTCTGCCTCCCTCGGGCTTTCCCCTGCGTGTTTCTGGCTTGATGCAGGAAGGGCTTTGCTGGATTTCTGCTCCGGGCTGAGGTGCTGCAGACGTGGAAAGTGTGAGCACGGCTGACCTGGCAGGGCTGTGCGTCAGCCGGAGCCCGGGGATGTGCCGGCCCGGGAGGGGGAGGATGCTGCAAAGGAGGGGAAATGGGTACTTTTATCCTGCTGAAAGCAGAAGGTGCTGAGGTGTTTCTCTGCCGCTCCCCCTGCTGCAGAGCCGGCCGGGTCTGGGCGCTGGAGCCCAGCTGTGTCCCAGTGATGCTGGGAATGTGCCTGTGCAAAGCAGGAGCTGAGGGGATTTCAGGGGCAATGTGCTGGTGCACATCATTGTTATGAGACTATAAATGGTCCCAGAAAAACCTTGGGCAGGAGCTTTCTCCCTGCTGGAAGAGCCTGTGCAGTCCCAGCTGTGCAGGATGGGCACTGCGTGTGCAGGACTGACGAGGAGATGCGGTCCTGTGCCATCAAAGATCAGAGATGGGAAAAATGGATCATTAGCAGGAAAAAAAAATTAAAAATAAAAATCAAATGATGTGTTATGCCCTGATGTGATCTTCCAAAATAAGTAAGGAAGGATGAGAGCCTGTTGATCCTATAGCAATGGACTGGGGGGAACCTGTGGCTTCTCTGGGGCCACGGCAGAGCAGAATCTACTGGTGAGACATAAAATCACTGTAATTCATTAAATGCATTCCATCTCCTCACAAGAAAACAGATTAAACGTAGGTGCCAATGTCTCAAGTGCGTGTGAAATGCTGTTACATGGGGAGAGAGGGAAGATTTTGACACATTGCACGGGTTCCATCCATTAGTCATAATATTTCCACAGCATGCCACACGTGCACTCACATTTCTGTACAAATGGTTGCATGGGAAGCAAATTCAGAGGTGACACAAGGGAATGTGGAAAAACTCAGGTGGGCTTTTCACCTGCAGGCTTTGTTGGCCAATCTTCAGTCCATTTGTGGCTGGTGTAGGTGATGCTTTCTTTTTTCTGATGCATTTTTGGCTTCTTTGTGCCAGTCTTCCTGCTTTGGAGTGAGGGAGGGTGGGAATGTTGCGATTCCTGCGAAGAGTTTGACATTTTGTAGCAGATCAAGCCAAATGCAGACAGTTGCTCTGGTTTGGCTCCTTTCTGCTGAGTTTAAGGGAAAGGCAGGATGGCATTCAGGCTGGAGGTGGAGAAAGGAGGTGGCACATACGTCCCTCATGTCACAGTGGCATCCAGCTCTGGTGTTTTTAGCAGGGATACATCTCTGGGAATGGGCTCCTTCCAACTGGTTTTGTGCCCAGAAACTTGAATCAGTGGTAACCAGTAAAAATATGAAGGTGAGGGAACATCTGCTCCCATATCACCGACGTCAGTTTTTGTGGCAGCTGGGATTTGGTCGCTGGGGATCCCAAAAAGGATTTTGTGACTGTTGGGTGAGTTAGAATTGAAGGTTCACAAATGCTTCCTTCATTTATTCTGTTTCTCTGTCTCCCCTGGGAATGAGGAAAAGGTTTCCAGTCCCACGCCAGCTTTTGTTTTTATTTTATCTATAGTTGGTCTCTGGTGGGTCCTGGAAGCAGCTGCCTGGAAGTGGTCAAACAGAAGTTTTGTGGTTCTTGTAGCAGGACCAGGAGAGGGCCTGGTGGTCCGTCAGATGCTTGAGGAGTGGTGGGCACTGGTGGATGGATGTCAGATGATGTTCACGTCTGCTGGCTGCTCCCAGCCAGGGATGGCTCTTTCCAGACGTGCCATTTTTTGGGTTTCTTCCCCAACCATCCCCTGGATTGTCCAGGGAGGAGGTGTTGGGATGTCCAGTTGCAGAAGGAGATGGAGCTGCTCTCTGGGCTGTGTGTCACGGCCCTGCCCTTCCTGTATTCCCTTGGAAAAAGCAGAGAGTTTTCTATGGAATGTGGCCCAGGGATGCTTTTCCTTCAGAATGAGTCTGAACTTGCCCAGTTCAGCTGCAAAACCCTCAGCTGCTTGCGTGGGCCACTCTTTAAAAACAAAGGCACTTAAAAAACTATTCTTTTCCCAAAAAATAGCTTTGGTGGCTGTGACTGTCACTGAGTCACATTCCTGGTGGTTAAATAATGGCTTTGTTCCTATTAGTTAATAAGGTGATTATTATGATAGGAAATTAACAGGAAATTGTTGAACTAATTAATTCAATTAATAGGAAATGTTAATGAGCATCTGCCCTTTTCTGGGGCTGCCGGTGGACGATGTCTGTACGAGCCTGTGTCTGCTCCAGCTATCAGAGCAGAGGCTCCACTGGGGAGCTGGGGGGGCCAGTGTGGCCATGTGGCTCCACAAGGGAACCGTGTGCTGGCAGCCAGGTGGCCGGCGTGGCAAGGGGAGCACCCGTGGGAGCTGGCAGCAAAGCCAGGCTCGCTTTTGACTCATCTGGCCGGGAGCTGGGAGCATGTCCTGCTGCCAAAGGAGGAGAAACTCCTTAGTTCTGAGACATGGCAGAAGGAGGAATCGCTGCCAGCGATGCAGAGGGGCTGGGAAGGAGGCAGAAAGGGTGGTGGAAATCACTCATCAGCCCTGATGCATCTCCAGCATGGCCTTAGGAACGGATCCACCTTCCAATGGTATCAAAATGGTAAAAAGTCTGATGTTCCTGACTGCCTTGAGTGCCACTGCCCTCATCTGCTCTGGTCCTGTCCCAGACTTCCATTGAGGCCTTGGTTTGCCAATCTGAGATTTCTTCCAACCAAAAATCAGAAAACTCTGAAAATTTCAAACAAAAGCCCAAGCGATTCTTTCTCTCACAGCTTTCATTTCACAGTTCACCTCCTTTTCTGGCTGTAATTCCTGCTGGGGCTTCTGGCTTCTTAGAGAAAGGGTGAAAAAAAAAAGAAAAAAGAAAGCAGGCATTTAATAATAGATCAAAAATGAGATTACGCAGTAAGTCAGCCCTCCCCTTCCCAAAATGCAACCAAAGAAACTGCAAATCACCTTGAAAAAGGAAAGGAGAGCAGTGTAGATCAAACCTGATGTTAAGTATGGATGAGGTGTTTATATTTTATTTACTGGCTATGTGTTGTCCTAGAGCAGCCGCCCTCCCCTGAATTTCTGTCTGTGATTAATGGAACAGTAGAGATGAACTGGGATGGGGCAAATTCAGTGGACCTCCACATGGAAATGCACAGGTTGGCTGCTTGGCACACCCAGAGACAGGCACAGCTGCTGGTGGCTGTAACTGGAGGCAGCTCCCAAAACCTGGAGGTTTGATGAGAGGCTCCTTGGCCATCCCTGATGACTCTGGACCAGTTCTGGGCACGTTTGGTGGAGCAGTGGGGTCGCCGAGGCAAGGGAACCCAAAGGGCTTTGTGCCAAATGAGTGGGTGCCAGCAGAAGGGCCATGATGGAGGGAAGAGGTGATTATTAGTCATGGCTAATTAGTCACCAGCCAGGCCGCCCTGGGAAGCTGGGCAAGCCCCAGCCTGGGCCAGCGCTCAGCCAAGGCTTGGTGAGACACGACTTCCCTGGAAAGGAGGCTTGGCCCTAGCGCTGGGCATCGAGGCTGTCAGCCCCAGGCCTGTTGTTGTTTGCTGTGCATCCTCGGGCTCTTTCAGGTTTTGGGTTTGGTGGGGCCATTGCCCTGCCTCAGCAGCCTGCGGGGAACGTCTCCTGCTGGACCATCCCAAAGGTCTCCAGAGCCAGCGTGGATGTTGTGTATGCCAAGAGCGCGGCCTTCAGAGAGCCGGGCTGGGAGGGGCTGCGAGGGGAGGCTTCTGCCTCTCGCACAGGGTCCCCACCAGCACAGCAGAGGACCTTCAGCCTGACCCCCCTGAGGTCCTGTTTGCACCTTTGATGAGTAAAATGTCAAGAGGGACACGAGGCACAGAGAGTCCTCTCCCATGTTATCCTTGTCCCACACGGGTAACCCGTCCTGGGTCACGCCATGAGGATGAACCTCCACACAAGTCCACACTGGAGGGGCTTAGAGCAACCTGGCTTAGTGAAAGGTGTCTCTGCCAAGGCATGGGGTTGGAATGAGATGAACTTTTCAGTTCCAACACAAGCCACTACACGTGTTTATGATTCTATAAAAGGCAGCTGTAGGTTTTCTTTCTTGCTAAATCACCCACTTTTAAGCACAGAAGGTGCCACAGCCCCTCTCTGTGAGAAGAAGAGGCTGAGGAGCCTCATCCATCACAGCTCTGGTGGTGAAGGCAGGGCAAGAAGAGAACAGGAGCAGCAATCCCGTGCTGGGTCTGGCACGTGGGGCTGTGAATGTTCACCAGGGGTTTCCAGGGCACCAGACGAGGCAGAAGTTGCTGGAAGTCATCACTCCCATGTGTGATTAACATCCTCTAAGGTGTTCATTTATCTTCCTTGCCACCTTCTTGGTCTCAGCTTTCTACTTGTAGAGCTGGAGAAGAATCTGTTTCATCACCTGCTGGGCTGCTGCTCTTCTTGTTTATTCCCCAGAAGGAAGAAAATTAGATGTGCCAGAGCTGAAACTTTAAAAAAATAAATAAATCCAGACTTTGGAAACAACCACTTGGCGGTAGAATGAGCCTCAACAAGAAAATTTTTGTCTTCCACCTTTTTCTGAGACTGGCTGGGACTAAAGTGCAGGGAGAAGACAGGGCAAGGTTTGCTTTCTTTTAATTTCAAATACATTCCGAAAACAGAGCAGTTAGAATTCCCTTTTTTCCTTGAAGTTGCTTTGCCAAGTTTAGGTGGAGAAAACCAGCTGAAAGCCTTGCCTTGGTGGATGTGGGACGGAGGCAGGGACACATTGATTTTCTTTATTTACCTATTTTTACCGGTGAGGCCCTAAGGCAAACAGCAAAGCCATGGCATGCAGGCAGCAGGAGCATTGTTCCTTCCCAGTCCCTTTCCCAGCACCAACAAGATCAGCACTGAAGATATGCAATTGAGTCAGCAATGCAGATGCCATCAAATGCCTGCATTATTCCAGAGCATGAATCAGAGCAGTGTCAGAGCCTCATATCCTGCATCTCCTGATAAGAGTGCAGTTACCTCCGAGGGAACCAAGCACAGAGAAATCCCATTATCCTGCCTCTTGCAAGCACTATAACTCACTGGGACCAGCAGTGCTTATTTTCATGCAACTTCTGCTGGAGCACGTGCAGACTGCTATTTTTAAAATTTTTAAATTTTTAAAATTTTTAATTTTTTTTTTAATCCCACATCCTAGAGCTAAAGGGTGTTGTGGGTTTTTTATCTGTTTGTGTTACATGGGACCAGCATGTCTGTATGTACATGCATATGTATATGAATATATAAATATGAGTATTTTCTGGAGCACAAGCTGTTTGTGTTAAGCCCTGTTAGACCAGTAAGAGCAGTGTGTGCCACCAGTCCAGTGCTGGTTGCTCACTCTATGTGCTTTTCCAACATATAGTATCCTTGGAGAAAAAATGAATTATCTTCATTTGACTCTCCAATCATGCTTTTTACCTCCAAAACCGTCTTAATTTCAAGGCTTAAAATATTTCCCTTTCAGTTTGCTGTGGGAGTCACATGAAGAAGTGAAATCCTTTATGCCCAGAAGTTCTCTGCTTTTCCCTTGCAGGACTTTTCCATGCCCAGCTCTGAGGCCAGGTTGGTGACAGAGTTTCCTGCTATTTTTCCACGGGGACAGCTTCTGGCTCCCTCCACAAGGGTTACATGTGGCCACTGGCTTTTGCATCCATTGCCTCTTTTCTCCTGATCCCATGGCAGCAGCCGTGTCCTGCTCCTGCTGCAGTCCCTGATCTGCACCTGGTCTGAAAAGCCTCGCTGGGATGGAAGGAGGCCTGCAGTAGTGCAGTTTGTGTCCTCTAAAAACACACACAACAGTGAAATTTTGCTAAAATCTGTCTGTATTGGCCCCAAGGGACACGTGGAGCTGTTTAAAAGATGTTTATGCTGCTGTGGTGGTGGTGGAGGCAGAGAAGGACAATTTTCACCTCAGATTCCTCTTTTGAGGGGCTTGTTTGTTCCTTGGGGTTTTTCTGCACCAGAGACTACACAAGTTGAGGGGATAAAAAGCACTTCTGTGGTTTCCCATCTGTGGATTTGAGGGAAAATTAGTTCAAATCCACCACCTTGAGCTACATCATAAATCTCACTGCAGAAATACGGAGTCTAGACATTAATAATTAGGAGCTTGCACAATAAAGGACTGGAATATTTCACAAATGACACACCATCTTTCGATCCAGCTGATGCTGTGCAGAGATCTGTGTGAAAGTTCTGTGCAGCCAAGGTGCAGAAGTTTTTGCTCCCATTTTTTGCCTCTTGAAGAAGAGGATGGGAAGGAAAAAATCAGATTGCATCTCCAAACTGTTCACTAAAGCTTAAGTATGGGAGTTTTAATGTTTCCCTCTATTAGAAGGTGTTTGTATGTGCTGAAAGAAAATTATGCCAATTAATAGTTATCCTTTCCCAGCTTCCCACGTCTTGAAATCACTCCAGTTCAGCCAAGCTGCTTCCTATCAGACTTCATACAAAAAAGAAAGAATCTGCTGGGCTGAGACTGAACATGAGCAACGTTGCTCCCCAGGGGTCTGTGTCCCTGAGGTTTGAGGGCTGCAGGAAAAGGGCTCTTGGCCATGTGATGACAAATGGAACTCCACAGTGGCTCGTTCATGCTCCAGCAAAGCTTTATTTTGGCTTGTAGAGATTTCCCAGCCACGAGGCTGAAATCTCAGCAGCTCTTACGTGAATATTCTTCACATTTTTTTTTTGTTAATGCAGTTTGAAGTAATTGGAGGGCTGGTGATATTTTGAGCAATTTATCCACCAGGGAAATGATGACCTTGGATTTATTCAATCAAATATTATCAAGATTAAGAGTGCAAATAGCTGAGCTTGTCAGTCACAAGGAATTGTGTTGCAGCCTGGGCTCAAATCCATCACCTGAAACCAGGAGACTCTGGCAGGACATTCTTCATTCATCAGCGAGAGGCATCACAGCAAGATCATTTCACTGTAATTCATCAATTTATCAGGCTACTCAATTAAGTGGGGGCTGGAGAGAGGATAAAGGGAATGATTCTGTCTGTTGTAATGAATCTTTGACCACCTGAGGACTTTCCTTGCTCTTTGCTCATTCGTGTTTCACGTTGCCTTCAAGGCCTTGTTACAATGAAAACATAATCACAATGGTGATGCAGAAATTTAATTCTTTAATTTAAAGAATTAAAAGGATTGATGAGTTAGAGCTTTTGCTCTACCTGGGTTGTCACTGAGCTGGGTCTGACAACCACAATCTGAAGAAACCCTGGAGAATTTTGGGTGGACTTTCTTGGTGGAAGAAAATGACTGAAGTGAAACTTTGTGCAGCCTGGAGTAAAGGGATGGACCTTCGGGTCCATCTCAGTTCTGTTCTTCCTGTGTTGTGGTGCAACCCCAAGCTCGTTGGTGAAGCATTTGGGAGTGTGGTGCAACCTCTGACTGCTGTGAGGGTCCTGGCTGGCATCAGCTGCCCTGGGACCGTGGCAGAGTCATTCTGCTGCTGGTTGATTCCAAAAAGCTGGGGGTTTCTTTATCAGTGTGGTATTTTAGACATGTGGCTGCTCCCAAGTTCATCCAAATACTGATTTTTCTGCGTGGTTACACCTAAATCTCCAGGCTGTTTCACTGCTTGGGATCTCTGCTCAGATCCGTGGCACAACAACCAACATCCGTGTTGTTGCCCCAGTCTCTAGACCAAATCATCCCATATGTTTGTGCCAGCCCAACAACTTCTGAACCTGCCAGCCTGTGTCAGGCGAGCCTGCCAAAGAGACACGGGGCTGAAGGGCAATGAAGGTTGTGTAAGTTCACGAAGAACTGGCATGAGGGATAGCCCGGGTACTCACGGAGCCTCGGGGCGGGGTGGAGCTCCAGCTGCGTGAGCGGATACCAGACAGTCCCCGCAGGGAAGGAGGGAGATCTTCCAGCTGTCGTGGCGTCCATCGAGCCGGAGCGGGGCCCTTTGCTGGCCTGGCACGCCCATCTCTGTTTGCAATAAAACTGCTGTTCAGTTTATGTGCAGTGGCAGTTTGGGCAAAAGTAGCCCAGAGTGAGGTGTAGCTGCTCGTCTGCTTGCTGCAGAAACACAGCAAAAGGCTTGAGCGAGTCCAAGTGCTCCACATGAGGAAAGCATTTCCTCCTACCTGGGTTTCTCACGCGTCCTGTTGTTTTCTTTCTACAAGAGCAAGAGAAAGGGAGAATTAATTTAAATTTAATGCGAAAATACCTCCAAAAAGATGAAGCAAAAGGAACTGTTGGAAAGGAGGATAGGTGGAGATTAAAACCACTTTCTGCCTCTCGTTGTCCCTTGCACACTCATTATACATATATGTAGCCTGATCTTGTGCTGTACAGGAAAATAAATTGTAAAGGCGACAATACAAACCAGGATGAAAGGGGGGAAAAAAAAAAAAGAGGATGAGTCAGGTCTGCTCTGCTTATCTGAACCGAGGGAGAGCCTGCCTGGTGCTCCTGACAGATTTTTGCAGGCAAGATAATGCATTGGGCTGATGACAGTTTATGAGATAGACTTCGAGGGGTATGAAAATTGCTGGTGGGTACTTGAATGGCTCTGACTGCACGGAGTGAATTGGAGTCGAGTCGCAACAATTTCCCTAAAGCTGTGCAGATTAACATAAAAATACCAAGGAAGTCCAATCTTTGAATTTTTATCTGCTTCAGCTCAGAGAGTCAAATAGGGCATTACAGAAGTGCCATCCATTTGAATCGATTGTCACTGCAGCTTTTGTGGAAAGGCTGTATCTGGGCTTATTGATAACGTTGTTGAGGTGCTTAGAAACACAAGTGTGTTGGGTTTGTTTTCCCTTTAGTAACTTATTCTTGTTTCTGGCATTTTGTTAAGATATTTTTTAGCTCTGGTCTCCTCTGGAGATCTCTGCTGAGCTGAGCATTGGTAACAGAGATGCTCTATGCATCTTTTCTCCAAGAGTTTGCCATAAACCTGAATCTGTTTCAAAGCCTTCTTGTAAATTTTAAGGTAATTTTATTTGCTGGAGGAAGAACTGAGATGAAGAAGAGAATCTAAGAATTGTGATTTACCAACCTTTTAGTGAGGAGGCTTAGCTAGGTGCTTTTCTTTCTTGATTAAACCATATCAGCTGAAATGCAAGTTTAGTGGACAAAACCTCCTGTTGATCTCCATTGTAGCATCATTTCACCCATTTTACTTCTTCTGCTGTTCTCCTGCTCCCTGCCTGCACAGAGAAGATATAAAATCAGTCTCATACACGTTAGAGAAGTAACTTTATATGTGAAGTTTCAGGTTTGGGGACAAGTGTTATACGTTGTAGATGTGTCCTGCTGTCGAAGAAACACCAGGCAAATTCCACCTACTGAAGGGGCTGTGTCACTGGGAGCCTTGTGCTCCTCTGGTTTAAAAAATCGCTTTTTAGGAGCTGTGGCCAATGACTCCACCGTTTTGCCTTTGTTCTCATCTTTACAAACAGTTCCTGCACCTAAGGAGGTGGTTGTGAGAATTAGTCATTGGGTTTAGAGCTCTTTGAAGATGGCAAATGGTGGATTACAGCTCAATGTTTATTAATGCCATGGCTTAATATGATGAGAATGTTTCACAGCCCAGCAGGCTGCAGTGGGCTTTGCTCCACTGCTCTCCCCCAGCTGTGCCAGCTGTGTCCCCCCATTACCTGGCCCATCACACCTGAGCCATGGGCTGCAGCAGGGAGCCTTCCCTCTCCACGCTCCCCCAGCCTGTTCTGCTTCCCCTGGCATTCTGCCACAGCACACGCCAAGTTTAAATCTGGTTCTGTGTTTTTGGCTTCATTCCTTCAAAATGTTTTCAGTTTTCTTGGCTTCAACTGATCCCAGTGGCATCTTTTTATGATGCACTTTATTCTACTGCTTCAAGTGCAATAACACTCCTAAAGTTCAGTCTATTTTTAATTACCCAAAAAAAAAAAAAAAAAGGCAGAGCATAGCATTGTTCTGTCACTGGTAGTGGGAGAAAGGGAGGATTTTTCTTCATCTTTAAATTTGATTGAATTTAAATCTCGACATATGTAGTGGTTTTTGCTGTATTTGGAAGGGCAAATGGTTGTTTGCTCTTGCACTCTTGGGAGCCAATAGTGGTATTGATTAAACAAAAACATTGCCACTTGTGTTGGAGGATCCCAGAGTGCTGCAGGACTGGTGAATGAAGATTTGGGCAATGTCATCACTTCCTCTGCTTTCCTCTCTGATGAGGAAGCTGAAGAGACTTTGTAAGGCTGATATTGAGGTAATGCTTGCTGGGACAGCTCCTGATCTGTAGCAGGGCATGTGCAGAGCTGGGGCAAACCCTCCCCACAGCAGCTGCAGGAGTGATTCCCATGTTTATTCTCCTCTTTGCCCCTCTCCCTGAGCTCTGTTTGGCTGCACCTGCACCAGGAAAAGCCGCCCTGGGATTTCAGACTGCTGTGGTGGTGTCAGCCCGTGTGATTCTGCATTTCCTGTGTGGGCCTGGATTTATGGGGAGGGAAAAAAGGGAAGGGAGGAGGACAGTGGCTGTGTTTGGGTTCTGTGAGTGTCCTCTCCTTGCCAGGTAGGTTAAAGAAAATGTTTAGCCAAGTGCTTTTTGCCACTTTTCATTTTACTTGAGCATCAGCTCTTCCTTTGCATGAGAATAGGAATTAATTTTGTTTCAAGTTCTGGAAACCTGAAGACATGCTGAATAGGTAGAAGTTTGTTCTATTTATAGGTTGCAGAATTTCTTTGTACAATAAACCAGTTTGTTTTAATATAAACTATGTATTCAGCACATTTAGCTTAATTTTACAAGTTCGACATGTCTTTTTCATTGTTTTTTAAATTTGTGACATAAACCCGAAGTGCAATGAAAAAGTCAGACTAGTCATTAAGAAACTTCATTTACCATTTTTAACATCAAATGTGTTGACTTGCATAGTTTATTAATTTTTACAGATGCCTAACTGTAAAAATAGGACAGCTTTGCAATTCAGGCAAAGGCCTAATTTATGGAGAAATATGCCTTTGTTGTTCTCCACCAGCAAAAATCAGCCATTCGTTAAAGAAAAAAAAAAAAACAAACCAAAAATGCAAAACAAGAGAGTTTAAATCAATCAGAATTGAAGTATTTTGCTCCTGTTTTGCATCAATAAATCCTGTATTAAAGGCAGAAAAGGCAGGAAGGTTGAAGAAGGATTGGCAAGCAAGTTAGCAATAGTGCTCCTCACGGACTGGTCTCAAGCCTGGTGCTAATCAAAGTATTGACTAATGATAGAGCAGAAATTAATGGGACTTGGAGGTGTCATCAAAAGAGGAAAAACAGGAGATCCCAGGAGAAGAATGACTGACTTTGGGACCATTTGTCTGAAGCAAATGTGAGTTCTTGTAATGCAAACTCTGACAGAAAGCTGGGGGTTCTGTGTGGGAATTGGGATGTATTCATCAACCACAGGATAATTCTGATGTCCTGATGATAAAGATATGTCTGGGATCACATTTGTCAACTGAATTATTCCCACTGGTGACAAAGAAATGTGAATGCCACTGCAACAGGTTTTAGTGAGGCATGGCTTAAAATGCATTCTGCATTCCTTGTCCATTGGAGAAAGATTGATTCCAGCTGGAAAAGGTGCAGCGGAGGGCATCTGCTGGAGAACAGAGAATCCGGCTCCCAAAATGATTAAAGGAACCTGGATGGTGAGGTGATGACAAAAAAAAGGCAGAGAAAAATTAGATTCCTTCTCTATAAATACACTGGTGTAAATATCAGAGAGGAAGAAGAGTTCTTTAAGTTAAATGACAATTCTGGCACAAGAACAAAAGGCTCTGAAAAAGTTTAGGCTGGAAAAGAGCAGAATAGGTTCAAACCAAGGGAGATGCTTGAAGAGCCTTCTAATGGGAATTGTGTAAAGGGCTAAAAACCTGATTGCTGTGAAGATGGGGCCTGATAAATGTATTAATGGGATTATGCAATGTGGTTGGCTTCAGTATTAAGGGATCAGACTCTGGATTTATGGTCCTGTGCTTTTGCAAATACACTTAAAGATCCTGCAGCTATGAAAAAAAAACATGTAAGGTTTACATTTAAGAAAATATTTTCATTCTGATTCAGCTTGGAGTGGATTTTGCTGTTTCAAATGCACTAATAACTGAACTGGGTGAACTGTGAAAAGGAGGAAGTACCTTCTGAGCTGGGAAAAAGCAGCAGCTGCCACCTGCTTCCTTATTTTAGCGGTCGGCTTTGGCGGCAGCCCTGTGCTACTTAGATATCTATTTTTTTTAATTTAAAGCCTTTTTAATAGTAAAGTTAGTCTTTGAAATAGATTGTGCTCAAAACGCTGACAATTATTTATTGTTATTTATCATTGTAGGGTGCTTTTTAAAAAACCTGCAGCACTTAAGGCACACGAGTGTTTATTATCGATCCCAGCGTTCTCGTTATCGATCCCCGTTTTCCCCATTTACAAATAGTCCCCAGATTTCCGGTTGCTTTACTAAAATCCCAATAAATAAGCCCGAGTGCCTCTTTGTCAGAAGGCCGTGGTTATTTTATCAAAGACAGGTGCCAGGCTATTTTAGCACCGTGTAACTTAGATTTCATGGGCACGTTGTGCTCGAGATTTCAACATTTTTTATGTTCTGATTCAGCCTCAGTTCTCCAGCGTTGTCTGCCATTGAGAGCTGAGTTTTCCCCATCCTCTGTCCTGAGGGATATTCTGCCTGGAGTTCACCATGATTCCAGAGGGATACTGGAAATATGGGATGTCTGTGGTTACAGGAGAACTTGAGAAGCACTTTCAGACGTGGCTGTGGGATGTCAGAGCTCATCCTCCCTTCACCCCTATGCTCTCTTCACTCAGCAGCAGCATCTCCATTCAGCCTGGGGGCTTGACCCTGACTGTCTCCAATCTCCAGCGTGTTCTCCTCACTTCCCACATGTGCTTCTTATTCACTTTCTCTATTCAGGATGTAAATAGCAGATGGCTTTTATTTTTGGTTCCAAGGTCTTCTCATCGGAGCCATTCAGCCTCTCAAACTAGTTCGTTTAATTACCTCAACTTTTTGAAACTGAAAACCTTGCAGACCTGCTTTCATTTTGCTTAAGCTGAGTCAATTTGTGGAAAACAGGCTTGAATTGAGTGATCACAAGTGGCTTTTATTACAGCATCCTCACTATTTGCCAGAAGTCTCCCGCAGAATCACCTCTCGTTTGCTCAGTGCCTGTTTTGTTCCGAGGTCTGTTGGCTCTTACATCCCAGACTTACAGGGCCCCACTGTTGGCATTTGTTCTTCCTTCTATATCTGGAATTTAAGACTCCCTTATCAGCCAGTTCCTCGGAGTATTTCTTTTTCTCTCTAGCCATTTTTAAAAGCTCTCTGCACACATCCAAACCCGATGGTGGGGTCTCCAGTGGACCTCTAGCACAGTCCCAGCAGACAGCCTTTTACAGCCTTTTCCCAAAGTGACTGTAATCCAGAACGATCCTTTTATGCCTGCTATCGCTTTGGATTTTTAGCAAACACAGATGATTCACTCAGCTCACAGAAAGAACCGTAGAACAATGTCCCAAAAGATGATTTAAATGGAGTTTTGGGATTGGATTTGGGGTGACCATGGGTAGTGTGCAGGCTGAAGGTCTGACTTTAGTGGTGGGCTTTGAGGGTGGGTGTTTTCCCCAGCCACCTGCAGACATGTTTCCCAGCTGCCTTTACTACAGGATGATGATAATTTCTAACAGATTGTTTTCCTGACAAGGAAGAATTATCCCTGGTTTACATTTTGGGAGTTGGACCCGGGGAGAAATGGAGCAGCTGGTTTAAACACACAGGTCTGTGTGAGCAGAGTCTGTGCTCCCCCAGTTGTTTCAAGGGCTCTCAGCAATCTGGCAGCTTGTCAAGGCCCCTCAAATTGTGTGGACTCGAGGGTGAGCTGAAGTGCTGGAGCACGGCAGCCTCGAGTCTGGTGCAACAAAGCACACGCTGAAAACGATGCTTTTGTACTTTACCCAACTGCTTGGTTTGTAGTCACTTTTAATTAAGTTTAGACAGTGCTGAGTGCTTAATTAAAAAAAGAAATTATTTTGGTAGACAAGAGTGTAATGCCCGAGCTATGCTACAGTTACAATATGTAGGTCTTGGGGATTATGTTATAGACAAGCAAAACAATTGTTTCTTTTTAACTTCTGTTTAAATATAGTTCAAATGATGGAATATTTAGTAGAGCAGAATAAGCTGATGCCTGCCAGCTTTTTCATACCAGTGGTTACCAGATGTGTCTGCATTTAGAACCCTGCCATCTGTTCCAGGGTGGAGTTTGGGGCTAGTCTAGGTATTTGGATGTGTCTTCTTCCTTGGGTATCTCTGGAAAACTTCAAAGCATCTGTGCTGAGATGAAGGGGAAGCATGGTTAGCTGTAATAGTCCAGGAATTCAAAGGAATTTTCCAGAAATGCAGCTGCTTCCCTAGTGCAGCAGGGTTTGGAAGGGGAAGGAGCCTTGAGGACAGAGGCAGTGCTGGTATTTTGTGCCGTTGCTCAGCCATTGCCAAGATCCAGTTGGAGTTTTGCTTGGCTGTCACCAGGCTGGGCTGCTGCTTCCTGCTTTGGATTCCGACTTTCTTAAGTGTCCATGGAATTTCCAGGAGTACTGCAATATGGAAGATTCTTAGTGGGATTTTAAAAATTATTTCTGCAGAGCAGTTCTATTTAGATATGTTTTAGATAGTTTCTTTTGGTGCTGGATTGGTGTAGAATTCCTGTGAGCTGTTACAGAGCAAGGGGAGGGAAACCTGCTCTACCTTTACCCTCTCCCGCCACCTCCATCTCCCCCAAAGCCAGGAGTGACCCATCACACTGAAATTAATGTTTGGTCATTTTGGGGATGGGGAAAAACATATTTTGATCAACAAACTACTTGTGAAAAATACTCACCTAGTACTGGAAACAGTGATCTGGGAAGGAGGGAAAGCTACACGTGTCTGTATCCATACAGAATCTCATGGTTTATTTGTCACCACTGTCTTCATCTCTTAGAAATGTTGCTGAAATAGGAAAATAAGCCTTTTAGAAAGCTTCTTGTGAAGAAAAATCTCAGAGTTGTTATGAATGGTTTTATAAACTAAGCATTGTGGTAATGGGGTCAGAACAAGATTTTTAAGGTCCCTTCCAACTCACACCACTATGTGATTTTGTGATAATACAGTCATTTAATTAATTTATCTAGAATGTTTGTCCCTCATCAAGCATGTGGTAGTACAATTCGACACACTCAGAGTGTGAGCCGTAATATTCCACCCCAAACAAAAGCTTCTAACTCCATTTCTTGCCTAATTATTCTTTTACAAAGCCAGATGGAATAAACCCAGTAACTGTGCCCTCATTAAAGGAACAGGCATTTCTTTTCCTCATCCCATTTAAGCACCAGGCAGTGTCCTCCAGCATCTTGCCAAAAGCTTCCACTACTTTTATAAGCTTATTTTCTTTTGCTATCAGGAGCTGGTTCCTCTGTGCAGGATGCTGACAGTTCATTGTGTTTGCTCTTTGGATCCCAGCTGGGGCTGCACCGGGTCCAAAGCAGCATCAGGATTTGGGAGGGAAGGGTCTGTGTGTCCATTCCTGCACTGACTTTTCCTTTCCTGCTCCTGCCAGGAGATACCTCTCCTGGGTGTTTCATTTCATGTTCCAGCCCTTGCCATGCTTTATGGCCAGCAGTGGGGTGCATTGTCACAACACTCCTCGTGCCCGTGGGTCTTCAAAGGGCTTTATTTAACTGTACTGAGATGTTTTACCTACCACTGAAATGCAGCTACTTAAGCTGCAAAGCCTGGCAGCTGCTCCAACAGCAGGAGCATGACCAGGCCACTGCTTTTATGGCATAAAGTAAGGGAAGAAAAAAAAAATTCCACATCCATTGAAAAACTGCAGGGAAAATGTAAATTGTCAGAATATAATTACCTAAACTGGAGTTTGGCCAGCATTCCAGATTAACATTTCCTCTCGTGAAGCCGTGGGATACCTGATGGCCAAAAGCAGTCGGAGTCTCAGCAGGATTAAAAACTGAGCTTTGCTGTGTAGTTGTTCCATAGTGGCCGAGAGATGTAGATAATCTATTTAGCACCTACAGCACCCTGGGGCTAGAAAGTGGCTGAGTCCTATGAAATCCGATAGGAGTGTCTGAGGTTAAGAGTGCGGTCTGAAAACATTCCATGGAACTTGTAAAATCCGCAGATGGTCCGACCTTGGTACCGTCTGCTGCGGAAAGGAGGAGAATGAGATTAAAAAAGATGTACCGAAAAGATTGCAGCAGGGAAAAGATGGAAGCTCAGGGTCCCCCCCACTGTCCCTGTTCCATGTTTTTCTGAGGTTTATTTCAGGCCATGGAAGTGTGCCATGGAAATGTTCATTAGCTGGCTCTGAAACTCCTTAATACCTGCTTGCAATGACTCAATGTAATTCAGAGCAGTTTGGAGACGCCGGGATGCAAGCCATGCTTAGGAGGAAGTGGGATGAGGAAGAGGGAATGTGGTGGGGGTAAGGAAAAGACGGGAAGTGGGGACCATTTCCATGGAAAGGACACAAAGGGGTGATGGCATTCACTGTGCTCAGCTGCAGCTGCCAAGTGTAGAGTAACTCGAAAGGTAATAAATATAAGGCCTGAAATGCTATAGAGGTGTCTACAGAAGTCATTCTGGGAGCAGAATCCCACTGGTTTGGGTTGGAAAGGACCTTAAAGCTCCTCCAGTCCCACCCCCTGCCACGGGCAGGGACAGCTTCCACCATCCCAGGTTGCTCCAAGCCCCATCTCCAACCTGGCCTTGGATATTTCTAGGGCTGGGGCAGCCACAGCTTCTCTGGGAATTCTATTCCAGGGCCTCACCAACTCCCACAGGGAAGAATTTCTTCCCAAAGGTTGAACAGAAGGCCAAGATCTAAACTGTGGCTGTTTTTTAGGTGGCCTTGCTTTACATTTGCACATTTCACTACAGTAGGATTAGTGTTTTTAGTCCTCCACCCTGTCAGCTTCAACTCAAGGTCACCATGAAGTTTCCAAGTCTCTAACAGGGTTGGCAGTGTGAATTGAGTGTGTTCTTTTGGGAAAACAGATTTGGAAGCTGATAGGAATGAAAGGCTTTTCCTTGCCAGGAAAGTGTCGAGCAACTTTATTGGCAACTTATTTTCTTGTTTAAATAATTATTAATCATAGGTTATAGACCCTGCCCTTTAGGATCCATTTCTGATGTGAAAATTTTACATGTATATGAGACATAAAAGCCCAGATGGCAGAAAAGGTGGGAAATGAGGGTATTTGAATACAGTAATTTTTCTTTTAGGATAAGCAGAAGGCAGCAGAGCAGTGGATTTTTCACTTGGTAGAAGGGAAGCTAAAAACACCTCTTTAAAACCAATTGCTGTAAGAAGAAGGGGAAATGCAAAGAGAAGGGGATTAAATCTGAAGGTGTCTCTGTCAGTGTAATCTATAATAGCCTTGATAGTGCTTCCAGAAAGGGAGGCTTGCCAGACTGGCTACTGATCCTGACAGCTTCTTTTTTTCTGGGAGCTGGGAGAAGAATTGTTCTTCTGAGTTGTCCCTGAAGTGATTCTCCACTGGTGTTTCCTCCTCGGTGAGGACCTGAAGGGAATTATTGTCCCCCTGTTTCTTCCTGCAGAGCTCCAAGTAGATCAGGCTGGAATATAAAACCCCGAGCCGTGGCACAGTGGGAACAGATGTGTGTGGTAGGACAACGTGGGTGTGTTCAGTGATTTGAATGTTAATTTAGCCTTTATACTGTGCCATAGTCATGGTCTTTTTTAAATTTTTGTCCTGATAAAATATAAAAAGCATTGTTTCTCCGAGCCTTTGAACCTGCAGTACCTATTCCTGCCCTTCCGTACAGCACGTTCCCTGCAGCGAGATTGGATTTTGTATTGTTTATCAAAGGGCAGACCTGTGCCCCCGCCTCACCCCTCACTGGTTTTTCATCTCAGAATAAAAGTTAGTTTCTCCTTGCATTCTTTACACATGTGTAAATGACTGTTTAAAAGTGCAGAGTGATGGAAAAGTGGTTTTTTGCCGCTTTTAACTGCTCATGTTTTATTAAAGCTGAGATTTCCTGGAGCTTTTTGGCCAGAAACACACCACCCTCTTTACTTCTGGAGATAAACCCCCATTTCTTCCTGTGAAAAACTCTAATTCCCCCAAAGTTGTCATATTGTGTGTTTTGGTGTGGGATTTGATTACCATAGATACAAATGCCTTTCATGGAGCTCCTAATAGATAAAATTAGAATGCACAGAGGACTGGACCTGTGCAATGTGGTTTGGTTGTGAGAAGATGCTGGCACTATTACACTTGCCTTTCCCCCCCTCCTTTATTTCTTCATCGCTTTTTTCCCCCTCTTTTGCTTCAGTTACCATCTGTTGCATGCTATGTTTGGTACTTGCTTTTTTTCTACATGGCTCCTCTGACTTCACAACATTTAACGGCTGATGCTGTTCACGCCAACCCCGAAGCCTGGATCTGGATGTTATTTTGTAACAAACTCCAAACCACTGTGGTGTTTTAGTACCTGCTGATCAGTTTCCCACATTACAAGTGTTTCCCTAACCTCTTTTGCCAGGAGGCATCTGGAGGTCTCTCAGCAGATCAGTGGCAACCACTGCATCCACATCACTATAGGGCTGAGGCGTGATGGAGCTCCATGGGGCATCCTCACGAGGCTCTTGGGGGATACTCAGTACTGCATGGACTGTGTGAGCTGCAGGGGAACGCCCTGACAGGGTTTTAGGGGGGCACACAGGGCTGCTTTCCCACAGGGCCGGACTGCGGCTGCCCCTTCGAGGCAGCATCGGACACTGCCAACATGGCGGCGCCTCCGTGAGGGGAGCGCAGGGTGTGAGGGGCGGGGGGCGCGCGCCTGCCTTTTAGGCGGGAAAACGCGGCCGGGCGAGGAGCGCATGCGTAGTGCGGAGAGCCGAGCTGGGGGAAGCTTCGGCTGTTTCCGGCAGGTTCCGGAGGCGAGAGTCTCGCTGCTGCTCCCCGCCCTCAATCCTTCGGGTATCTCCGCCCCCGCTTCGCCTATCTCCGCCCCCGCTTCGGCGATCGCCGCCTCTCTTCGTTAAGTTCCGCCGTCACTTCGGCAACTTCCGCCGGTTCGTTCGGAAATGGCCGAAGACGTGCGAGACCCAGCGGTTTAAGGGGAGAAGACCGGCCGGCTTTTCGGAATAAACCAACTGTGTCCGGCCCGTGGGGGGGGAGCAGGGGAGGGCGGACGGAGCGGGAAGACGAGGCAGCGGCTATGGCTCCCCCCCCAGCCACTCGCGGCTCCGCCGGGAGGGAGAAGTGAGGGCGCCGAGAGGTAGGAACGGACCGTACCACGCATGGGGAGAGGGGGAGGAAGGTGGGAGAGCGGTAACACGCCCCCCCCGGAACCCCCCCCCGCGGCAGCCCGTGGGGCCGGGTAAGGCGGGGATGGTACAGTCCGGGGGAAGCCCCCTGGGGCGGGCGGGGGGGGGGGGGGGGGGCTCGGCTGGGGCGTCCCTGAGGGGCTGGAGGGGGCACGGGGTCCCTGAGGGCCGGGGGAGCTCTGAGCGGGGGTCCCCAAAGGCTGGGGGGGCTGCGAGAGGGGTCCCTCAGAGCTCTGAGCGGGGGTC
>QUSF01000082.1:107716-148910 GCA_003676055.1 Chloebia gouldiae
GATATGATAACTTTAAAGTGCCTGGGTTTCTTGTGCTGGAAGCCTCACATGTGTGTGAAGAAGATTAAGTAACTTCGTTTCCTGAGAGGAGTGTCACATGGAGGTGATTATCTTCGATATTTCTGTTCTCATGGAGAAATCTATGATATCCGAGATAGTAACATCTTGGAACGTGGGCTGGCAGGTTTTATCAAGTACTGAGTAATCTTAAACTCGTTTCTATGCAGAAATAGCATCAGAAATGAACCACGGTCTGATTATGTGATGATGGGGATAGAGATTCGTCTTCCCCTGACAAATCCCTCAACTTCACCTCCCATCTGAGAGCCCAGTTGTTATCATGCAGTGTTATCTGTTCCCACTCAGGCCTTTGGGATGCCTCTGCTTTTCCATTTCTCATTCCAGAAATGGAAGTTTGCATGGGTTCAGCTCGGTGTTCAGGGATTCTGGAGCCGGGGTAATTGCCTGCCTTCATTGAGCAAAATTTCCGGCAGCTCAGCTGTGGTACAAACAGATCTTGAAGTTCTTGATGTCGTGTTGCAGAAGGGAAATCCAGAGCAGTTTTCTGGAATTCTCTGATTTTTCAAGTGGGGACTGTTAGCTCTCATGTTTATTTACACGTGAGGATGGATTTTGACAGTTGCCAAGTCAGAGCAAAAGCAGCAAATGCTGGGAACAAGTACAACATGATTGTTGAATTGCCTTCAGTTAGGCTGGGTCCCAACAGCAAAACTGGAGGGTTGTTTGTGTGCTGTTCAAATGGGTTAGGAAAGATCATGGTCATCATCATCTTCCCATGAATATTTGTGGGTCTCTGGGATTGTTTTGCTGATGAGTTGGGTGTTGCTGATGCATTCCCAAGTTTTGTTTGCTTATGGGGAGCCAGAGCTCTTCCTGAGCTTGCTTGCCATGACTATTAATTCTTGAAATGCCATGACACCTTCAGCTTAAGTTTTTTGTTTACCTCTCTCCTTCTGGCTGTGTATATGTTTGTTGTTTTTCCCTTCCAGTCTCTGTTGCCTGATTTTTTTCCCTCCTTACTCTTTGACTCCTATCGCCTCTCCCAGCTGCCTGTTTTCCCAGGGCATTCCTCCTGCTGCCCACAGTAATGTTTTCACCAGGCTGGGAGTTGCAGCTAACCACAGATGTTACCTGTTTGATGCCAAGATCTTGGCAGCCCTTTGTGAATTGGATCCTGGTCCAGAGACAATTTTTCTGCTTTGGAGACCCCACAGGAACAGTGAACTGGAAAGGACCTCACGGTCATTGGCTCCTGTCTCATCACCAGAGATTTTTCCTGCAATCTGCTCTAAATACCTTAATTTTTTGAGAAGGAGCAGACTGAACATTTTGAAGCAGCTCCTGATTTTAACTCCAGGTGGAATATTTGGTGTTACGCCTAATGAGCAAAACCCCCAACAAGCAAAATATTGGGTTTTTTTTCTATTTTCATGTGAAAAAGACAAGTGTAACCCATAGATTTCTTTAGACACGCCACTCTATACTGAAAAGACAAAAAAATACTCTGCTGCTGTGTGGCCTGGCAGTGGGGAAAGCATTCCCATGGCATTTGGGGGATGCAGCTGGGGCCTCCAGTTGTCTCCTACAGCCCAGCTGTGCTTGCTAGGCTGAAGCTAGCAGGGCAGTGAGCTGCAGTTGTGGGGCTGCAATCCTCAAAAGCAGAGTTTTCTTCTCTGCCCGAAAGCGCTGTTCGCTGGGGCTTGTCCCGCTTGAGTTTGGCTCTTGCAGCTCAGCCGGCAGCTGGGCACATGCAAATCGTGGTGGTGGAGGCTGCCTGAGAAGAGGTGCAAAGCCAGTTTGAGGTTTTGGGGTTTGTTTAGGAAGGATAAAGGCAGAAGCGTGTGCAGCTCCGTGGCTTGCAGCTCATCGATCCCCGGGCTGCCTGGGCGTAGGAAGCCTGGCCCACCAGGTCAATTGATGTTATTACAGCACTTGCAGGGCCAGTTTTGAAGTGCAAATTGAAATCCCGTTTCTGTGAAGTCATTGCTGTTTGTTAATTGATGTCTGTTACGGGCAAGAGCAGTTTAGAGGTCTGACTAATGCACCTCGGATGAAAGGGGACAGGTTTAGGTTAGATTTTAGGAAAGAATTCTTTGCTGTGAGGGTGGTGAGGCCCTGGCACAGGCTGCCCAGAGAAGCTGTGGCTGCCCCTGGATCCCTGGAAGTGTCCCTGGCCAGGCTGGACAAGGCTTGGAGCAGCCTGGGATGGTGGAAAGTGTTCCTGCCCGTGGCTGGGGGTGGGATGGTTTGAGCTTTAAGGTCTCTCCCAACCTAAACCATTCTGGGATTTGATGATCTGTCCCTGCTAATTGGTGGTAAATGGATAATGGTTTCTCAGGGCTATGCTGACATAACCAATAACACGATCTGTTCCTCAAGGGTAAAATTGAGTGAAATACAGAAAATTGAGACTAATAAATCAATCAAATCAATGCTGTATGGCTTTTTTGGGTGGGACAGAACCCTAAACCTCCAGACCAGTAGTTAATCTGTAGGCAGGACATAAGGACTATTTTAAAGCACATACTCTTAATGAGTCTCAGAATTTCTGCTCTTAGACTCAGCTTTCTAAATGACTGGAATCTTGTTGCCTGGAGTCAGGGTTTGTGTTTTCTCTGCTATCCTCTGCCCTCCCCTTTCCCTGTGAATTTTGGTGCATTAAGAAAATGTAGCACTTTTCAAATTCAAATGTCTGCCTGTGATACCGGAAAGTGAGATTAACCCCTGGATTCTAAGAAACAAGTTTCTTCTAATAGGAAATGTTAAAAACATTTCCCACTGCAGAAGTAACATTTTTATTCCCCTGCTTTGCACAGTACCCAGCTGCTTTGTCTTTTACCTGTCTTTTCTCATAAAATGCTTTCTTTTCTGGTTCAAAATACTTCCAGGTATCTTCTCATCTGACCTTAATTTTAGGGACAGTGACAGCGCAGGCAGCCTGAGGTTTGTTTTCCTTCCTGTTGTGTTTTGGTACCAGCGTTGCCTGAAGTGTGGGTTCCAACATCTGCCTCTGGATGAGCTGTTTTCCTGTTCAGTGTAACAGAGTCATCTCAAATCTGTGCCGGAATGTTTGGCACCGATGGATTCATCTGGAAGTGAGTTCTATTTGTTTAAAGGCCACAGTGCCACAGAGCAGGAAGTGCATTGCTCTGCTCATGCATTGCCTTCCTCAGGGAACACTTTTTTGACAGATTGGGTACTTTGTAAATCCAGACAAAGAGATGATGAATTCAAGTTTGGACGCTTCATGTGAAAATTAGCTTCTCTGCTTATAAAAACAATATAATTAAAACCATCCAACATCCCCCATTACAATGTCCCATCAACACATCTCCATTTCCAACATGAAGAGAAGCTTTCCTTTCCCCCATCCCATATGGGGATGTTGTCCAGAGGAGGGCAACAAGGCTGGTGAGGGGCTTGGAACACAAGTCCTGTGAGGAACGTTTGAAGGAGCTGGGGTTGTTTAGCCTGGAGAAGAGGGGGCTTGGAGGAGACCTTATTGCTCTTTACAACTTCCTGAAGGGAGATTGCAGACAGGTGGGGTTGGTCTCTTCCACTGGGCAGCACTGACAGAACAAGAGGACACCGTCTCAAGCTATGTCAAGGAAGGTTGGATACTAGGAAAAAAGTTTTCACCGAAAGAATAATAAAGTACTGGAATTGTCTTCCCAGGGAGGTGGTAGAATCACCATCTCTGGATGTGTTTAAACAAGACTGGACATGGCACTCAGTGCTATAGTCCAGTTGAGGTGTTAGGGCATAGGCTGGACTTGATGATCTTCGAGGTCTCTTCCAACCTCATTATTCTGTGATTCTGTGCTATGCAGCCCACCTTGTGGGCCGGGCTTTGATGGAATTGAGCACGTCACTGAACGTGGGAAAGGCTTCTTTATTTTCCCACCCGTGACCCAGCGCCTCCGCATCGGACGTAACGCGGGAGCACTCGGGGCGGGGCTTCGTACACATCTCTTAGTGCTGCTATTACGGGCACGAGGAAGTCATTATGCTGCAGCTCTGCTCTGCGTAGGCACTTAGTGGGAAGTGATGTGTTCTGGATTGTGTTGGTGGGCAGTGGAGGATATGCTGGGGAGTGCTGCTGACACGCAGATGATGCCTGGAAAAGGTTGGCGTGGAAGCGTTGGAGCTTGTGATGAGAAGAAGCTGCCAAACAAGTGGGGAGCCTTGGAGCTGAGAGCAGAGCCTAAATATACAGAGCAATGCTGTGAGCCTCTCTCTGCGGGGTCTGGAAAGTCTAAGCAGAGCAGTCCTGAATTCCCTACCAGAGCCTTTCTGTCTGCAGGGAAACTTGTGAGGGTCTGCAAGTAAAATAGGTTGGAAACCTTTGATAGAAACGCAGTAGTGACCTCAAAGCTGTGATGTGTGACCAGAAGGTGGGCAGAAGTCAGAACAGTATGATTTTATCTTCCTCATTTAGAGGTAATTTGTTGATCATGTGATACAGAAGCCCACTGACTCCCAGAAATGCATTGTAGATCTAATAATACATGTCAGGGAATAGATTAGCATCGGTCTCAGATAATTAATAAAGATAGCACTTCCACGGCAAATAGGAAGGAAAAAATCCAACCTGTGCATTGTTTAGCTAAGATATTTCTTTCCTCAGGCATCTCTCCTGGGAAGACCTTGGTGCTTGTACATGAATCTGCCGCCTACCTTGTGTACCATCATTTTAATGTGGGGATTGAGGAGGAGCCAGCTATGGGAAAAGCAGCCAGAGATGGATGCCTTGGACAGGTGCCACTAATTACTGTGGCATCTGACAATTAGCTGTTAAGCCTTTCCTTGCAAAGTTCTCAAGTTCTCACTGTGCATCCCAAAACAAAAACAAGGACTTGGAGAAAGGGGAGAGCTGTCCTTGTACTGATCTTGTGGGGTGGTTGTTAAAAGCCAGAGGTGGAGCTGATTCTGACGTGGTTCCTTTCCAGCAGGGCAGGTCAGATTTGATGGACCCAGAAACATTTTGGGATTTTTTGCTGCTGGGCTCTGTCCTAGTCTGCAAACTTAAACTCCTTACCTTTAAAACAAGTTTGAGGCTGCCATTCTTCACGGGCAAAACTGTAAATTAGTAACGTCTTCAAAGTGTCATTGTTGATGCGAATCTGAGAATTTTAAACAAAAATAAAAATGTAATAAAAAAAGATTCGAAGAAATCCTGCACTCGGTTTCTTGCATTTGCCTCCAGGGTCTTCTGACTCTGTTTTAACTTTGTGGCAATGATGAATAGCAGCAAGCCTTTTGCCAGTGTCTCAAGGGTGTAGTTAGTTAGGAGTAAGGATTGAGCTGCAGCTGGCAGGTATCTCAAGGTTTTTGTACACAAGCTGATCTCCCTCCATCCCTCAGGGATCAGACCTGCTCTTTCTCTGGAAATGACTTTACGTTGTTGGGACAATGATGGTTTTGATTAGAAAGGCCAAGCTACAGAATTTTTTCTCCCTTGTCAAATGAGATGTTGGGGAAGATGTTTTGGCGTGCGCTGAGTGTTTCGCTGAGCTTGTGTTTCAGGTGACATTGCTCAGGTGGCGATGCCAGGAGCATCTCCGTGGGTAGTTTATACCAGCATGACCCCAGCTTTGCTCTGACTTGTGTCTCTGTGTAATTCCATTGCCTTGGAAGGAGTGACCTGGAATCTGCAGACAGATCTGGCGCCTGTTTCCATGTGCATCTCTGATCTCTGCTGCGTGCGCCGACACGCGAGCCTTGGCTTCCAGCAGCTCTCCCTGGGACAGAAAGTGGCAGCTGTTTGACAAATGCAATGGAGCAAGTGTTATAAAAAGAACCAAAGCGAATTTCCTCTCCTCAAAACTGATTAAAGCAGGAGCAGTATTGGGAATGCTTCTTGTGAGCTCGGTGTTGTGTGCAGGGGAGTCTTGCTTGGACACTTTGCTGTCCCTGTACCTATTCTTAGCCTGAAGCTGTTGTATGTGCATCAAGAGATCTCCCTGTTCAGGCTGTTTATGTGTTTATGTGGAGTCTTTTGAGGAGAGAGAGGATTATATCCACGCTTTTCTGTCACCTCCTCCTCCTCCTTCTGCTCAGGATATACAGGTTAAGGTTTCCATAGTATCTGTGTGTATGGCAGTGTCTGTGAGGCAGGGAAGTACTGCCTGGTGCTTGTTGGCACTGAGATTTGTGACATGGGTGAACTGATTTCACAGCCTGCTGCTAGAACGAGTGGCCTTGGTCCCTCTCCCTCTCTCAGCTCTGCAGTCCCTGTCTTTCAGATGATGCCTCAGTGAAGTGATTCAGTTTGAAAATCCAACAGCAAACTGCTTGAGGGATTTTCGGTAGGCGATGGGGAGTCCTCTTAGTGGTAGGGAGCACAAGGCAAGGGCTGGTTTCATGCTGGAGTATCCTTGGAGGGGGATCAGAGAATAGTTTAGGTTGGAAAAGCACTTGGAGATCATGGAGCCCAACTGCCAAGGCCACCGCTGCCCCATATCCCCAAATGCCACATCCCCATGGCATTTAAATCCCTCCAGGGATGGAGACTCCACCCCTGCCCTGAGCAGCTGTGCCCGGGCTGGACAGCACTTTAAGTGAAGAAATTCCTCCTGTTATCCGACCTTAGCCTCCCCTGGCACAGCTTGAGGCTGTTCCTCCCATCCTGTCCCTGTTCCTGGGAGCAGAGCCTGATCTGCCTGGCTGCCTCATCCTATCAGGGAATTTCAGAGTGGGAAAAGTTCCTCTCAGAGCCTCCTCTTCTCCAGGCTGAGCTCCTTTCCATCTCCCTCAGCTGCTCCTGCCAGCTCTGTTCCCTGCCCTGGACACGCTCCAGCCCCTCCATGTCCTTCTTGTCCCAGAGGTGCCCCAGCCCAGGGGACAGCACTGCCCTGGCCCTGCTGCCACCCCAGAGCTGGCACAGCCCAGGTGCCCCTTTGCCTGCCTGGGCACACCTGGGCTCATGGCCACCTGCCTGTGGGCCACCTCCCCCAGGTCCTTTTCCACCCAGCAGCTTTCCAGCCCCTTCCCGTGGCAGTCGTAGGAGTGTTTGAGTTTGGGCAGGTGAGAAATGGGCAGTGGGACAGTGGCACAGCCACTGTGCCCTGTCAGGGAGCTGCCCCAGCACCCTGCAGCCCCAGGGTGTGCTCAGGACCAAGGAGGGCGATTTAATGAGGCACAGGGACTCTGAACAGCTGAATGGACAAGAACAGTTGCCTGTTGTAAATGACTATGAAGGTCACCAGAATCAGATGCTCATTTTTCAGCTCCTCGTTGCTGCTGGGTGCAGCAGAGCTTTGTGCTGACACAGGCAGTTCCTGTCAATGGGGCTGCAGTGGCACTGAGAGAAGAAAATGCCATGTTTTGAAGTTTCTTGGTAGTGAGGCAACTAGAAGAATGTGTATTGGGTACAAATTTGTCAGACTTTGGGCCTTCTTTTTACTGCCTTTTTATTCTGATGTCTCCTTGCTATGAATTCTGCTATTCTGTTTTGAGAAGTGAAATTACTGATCTCCCTTACTTCCTGTCCAGGGGGAAGGAATGTCTTCATCCTGGCCCAAACTGAGCTGCAGATGAGACCTGTTTTGGGAACAGTTATGCAAAAGCAGAGGAAGAAGAAACAAACAGTTCTCAATTCTCTTTGAAATGCAGTTTTAATGGTTTCTTGGTAATTCATGCAATTATTTAATCGGCTGCATGATCCCTGGGATTATTATTCTTTCCAGGTAATAACTTGAGCAGTAAAGATATCTTGTAAACTGGAAAAAAAATTGGCATATGTTGTTTGCAGTACTGTGTTTTAGTAATTGTTTGAAATGACCTTTTGGAATCTCGGAGAGAAAATTTCTTTGCTTGACTTTCTCCCAGATCAGCTCTTGGCAATCTCGATACAGAGCAAAATTGAGTTGTTTTGGGTTTCTTTAATTACATTCTGACAGTAAAGCCTGTTTTTCTGTGTGCATTACTGTTTTTTGCTTTTGTAAAGGTTAAGCTCGATTTGACAGGACTTCCATAGATGGGGTTTTTGAACCTTTTTGGTATGGTTGTTTACCTGGATTTTTTAAAGCCATAATTGCTTATCCTGGATATTATCACAAAATAAATATTTATTTATTTCTTAATTTAAGGAGAAAATTCTCGCTGTATTTTTGAATGTCTAGAGATGTGATGATGAAAGGTCCGTGGGGTTTTTGTTGGTTTTATTTGTGGGTTTGTTTTGGTTTTGTGTTATTTTGTTTTTGGGTTTTTTGGTTGTTTTTTTTTGTTTTTTCAGCTTTAGATGTTGTAATGTGATGAGATCACAGAACCTTGCCAGGTTTAGGGAAAGAACAAAAAAAGATTATTTTATTTTTTACAAAGTTTTAGCAGAGCTCTTGTGAAATCTGGTTCCTCAATGCCACTGGGCTGTGGTCAGAGCCCTCTGTGGGTTTGGTTTGTAGGAAAATGTCCAATATCTGAGGGCCTTGCTCCACACCAACTCTGTGAAACCTGCTCTTTTCATGGATGAGACCAGTGGGTCTTCCTTTTTCCCTTTTGAAAATTCTCCTTTTTTTCCCACTTTGAAATCCAGCAACCCTCAGAGAGCGAAGGGTCAGAAAAACACATTGTGTGAAATCTCTCAGCATTCAAGTTTCCACACGAGAGCCCTTTGCTCTTTGTGTTTTCTGGAGCTGCACTTGTTGAGGCTGTGAGAGCCTGGTCCTCCAAAAACACCACAGAAAACTCCGTGAGAGCCGTGCCAAGGAGCAGGTGCTGCGAAATTCAGCTTCTGCCAGCTTTGGAGAAAATTGCACCGACCGAGATCAGCGTCTCTCAAGGGAAAATTACATCTCCAAAATGAGTGTCCAAGCTGGAAGAAGATGACAGATGGCAGAAATATGTCCAGTAGCTCAGTTTGGAGTTTCCCTTCCTGTCAGGCTGATCCCTCAAGGCAGCGTGGTGTCCCCAGGGACTGAAACCTGGGGTTGTTTCCACAGGGGACAGAAATGACAGGAAGAATCAAATGAGACCCAGCCACAATGATCTGCAGCTGAGTGATTTCAGCCTCCTCATCAGGCTGATTTTGCACATCCCGACTTGAAAAAGTAGGTTTTTCATCCTTGGATCTGAACAGACAAACCTGAGGGGCTCCACATTTCCTCCTAAATTCCAGATAAGATCTTTTACTGTTTGAACTTGCAAAGCAGTTTAGGTGTGTGCTTCCCTGCTCACAGCGTTCCTTCAAAAAGCTTGATCCACCCCTTCATTTAGTTGATTCTGTTTGGAATGAACAACGTTCCTCAAGCTGTGAATACAATAATGGTTTAGCTTAAAAAAAAAAAAAAAGAAAAAACCTCCCCTGCAAACAGATGATGTAATGCCCAAGCTCCAAGTTTAAACAGTAGCTAATTTGCCAGGGGATAAACCAGGGTGAAATCTGTCAGGCTTCCCAATTTCCCACATTCACCAGAGCTTTGTTCTCTTTGCTTTCAAATGCAGGGTACGTTGGTGTGTCCACACTGTGTGGTTTCCTCCAGCTTCTGCAGCCAAAGAGTTTGTCCAGGGGCAAGAGAAAATGTTGCTGTAAACCTTTTGTTGCTATAAACCTTGATATGCATCTTTTTGGTTTTAAGTTTGACTTTGTGAGTGAATTAAAATCCTGAGCCGCCCCTTTGATGAGCTGCAGCACGGGGTTATTTATTATTGTCTCTTTGCAGGCACGTTCCTTTGGCCAAACAAGGTTCACTCCCTGCAAGGTCCCCGGGGCACTGCTGGGTGGGAGACTCCTTGTTCTGCAGCTGGTTTGGGCTGCCTGGGGATTATTTACTTGATGTTTGGACTCTCCTCTCCCAGCCAGTTTTGTACAAAACAAGGAACACTTAGTTTTCAGACATTAAGAAAAAAAAAAGAAAAAATTACATGAGCAGCTTTCTCTGCTGGTGGCAGCTCTGGTCTGTGCAGTGCTTGGTGTCTGCTGACAGGAGGGGACTTGGGCTGGTTGGGGAAGAGGGAGGTTTGGATCCACTCTCCCCCTCCTCCTCCCTGGGATGCTTTGTTTATTGAAATTCTTCACTGACCTCTTCCTTTAATCCTCAATTTTGGCACCATTTCCCAGGGCTCGTGGTGTAAGCACAGGACTTTGCCAGCCAGCAGGATGAACCAGGGCACACAACAGGTTAGAGGCATCCAGGGTTTGCAGTGTCTGCCTGTGCTGGTGGAGGAGGGAAGACGTGACACGAGAAATTGAAGTGACAGTCAAGGGAATTGCTTCCATCTTCTCTGGCTTTTTCTGTCAAAAAGCAAATAGTGCCCATCTTCGAACTTGGAGCAGCTTCATCTTAAAAGCTGCCCCAGTCTGGGGTGGTGAGCCTGTTTTTGGGGATGTCATTACCCAGCCTGGCATGTGGGGTGGCTTCAGCAGTTTTTCTTCTGTGAGCAGCGCTGGCAGAAAGCTCGGAGGGCTCCTTGTGCTGATGCTGCTGGAGCTGTTGCTCTGCAAAAGAGCACTTGGGGAGAGCTCACATCTGTGAGAGCCAGTGCTGACTCACAGCACCGAGATCTGCTGGGACGTGCTGCTTTCAAACAGCTGGATTTCAGAATCTCACAAAAACTGTGTGAGGGGTGGGAAGCTGAGGGGCCCTCCTGCAGCTGATGGTTTATTTTTTCCATGGTTGAAAACTCAGCGTAGTGGGCCGCTTGCAGTTTGTGGTGGAGTTGTGCTTGATCTGTTCTGTTTATTACGATTTTATTCCCCACACTCCGCTTGCCGGTTTGACTCCTTCCTCTTTGGCATTGTTTTCACATAAATCCTTTTGCTCAGAATTTCCCTGCTCCCTGCCAGCTGTGGAGCAGCTGGGAAGATACTGGAAAACACGAAGTGCTCTGGAGGGCTGCAGGGCTCGGCCGTGGAGCCTGGGTTTAGCTGGAGCTCCTTGCATGGGCTGCACCAGCCCATCTCCAGCAGTGGTGGGGATGTGCCGAGGAGCTGCGGGCTGCAGACAAGGAGCCTTTTGTTTGCTTGCCTTAGCAACCCTGCCTCTCTGAAAGCTGAGATGTTCTCACTCCCGCAGTGCCGTTCCCCTTCCCGAGAATGCTGGTTGTTTCTTGGGGGCTGATCTCAGGAAACTGGTCTTTCTGTCCCTAACCCCCCTTTATTTTTTTTTTTTTTTTAATGAGAGGAGTTCTCCATCCAAAAGAAGTCTGGTTGTCTGGTGTTTTTTGTTTTTCCCCCAAGCAGCAAGTCCTGCCGACTCTTATCTCCGCTGTATCTGTTCTGGTGGGCACGATGTGCTGAATTTAAATAAACTGTAGTCTTTGCTAAATATCTGTCAAATATTGACTTAGTCTGTAGGGTGAGCTGACTAAGCTGAAATTAATGGTGTAATTCCAGCTTGTTTGGCACAGGTGTGGAGGCAGCTTCATTGCAGGTGGTAGAGGAAATTAAGATCTTACCTTGACTTCAGCTCTAGGGGAGGAAAGAAAAGCCTTGGGCTTATATGGCAGTAAGGAAGGACTTGGTGGAGACAGAGGGGGAGTGTTTGTAAAGATATTGAGGGTGATAAAAACTTCCCAATGAGTGAGGTCATAAGCCAAAAATTGAGGTGGTGTTGTTCACTTATTAATGTGTGCTATTACAGATGTCATTAAATGATCTTCTACATTCTGGTCCCTTGCCATACCCCTGGGATAATTTTTCTAAATCTACTGAAAATGAGATCCAAAAAAATGATGAGACAATCTGGCTGGTTGAGGTTTTGGCACAGATCACCATCCTCAGTGCTGGTATGTGCTGGTTCTGTGTGTTCATCTCTGCAGGTGAACAACTCCACGTGTTCCTGAGGTGCTGCAAAATGACAAAGCCCTGACTCCTCCAAGCAGGCCAAGAAATGGAGATGCAGGGAGGTGTGTGAAGGGATCCAGGTGATCCAAAAGAGCTGGTGGCAGAACTGGAGCTAAACCAACAGCTTCCCTCATGTTTTAGAACCTGTCCTTCAAACTCCTGGGAAAATTGTGGGGTTTGGAGGTTATTTTTGAAAGGTTTGCTGCTGGCATAAATGAATCTTGGAATTCAAAACAATAAAGATGCAGCTTTGGGACTAGTCCTGCTCAAGTGACTGCAGGGATCTCAGGGCTGGTACGTGAATCTGATGGAATCCTTTATGTGAAAGGAGAGCTCATGAGTTGGTTTGGGTTTTTTTTTCCCAACACCTTTTTTCTCCTCAGCCCTTAACTCTTTGCTGCAGGTAGTAAGACCTCCATCATAGCTTTCAGTTTTATGGGAGCTTTGTGCCTCGAATCGATTGGTTCCTGGCTGATCTTCAACAGCCCAAAGAGCAAATGTAATGCAGCAAATTCATTATATGCTAAAATATTTATTGTGTTACTGTAAAGGTCACTGATGGCAGCGGAGGCTGGGTAAGATACAGTCCTGAATCTTCCCAAAGATGGTATCTGTCACCACTCTCTTTTGAGAGCAGTGTCTCAAAAAGTACCTGGAAGAACTTAGCCCATGCTTTTGGAGGTAGGTGTTTGGACCTTGTGTAGGTTAATAAATGACTCTTGTGCTGCATCTGAAAGTGAACAGCTGTATTTAATTTTGTCATGTGTACTCCACAGGCAGACGTGGAGGGTAGAACAAGAAAGGAATCTTAGTTTAACCTTGTGTCTTTTTTCTCGATTTAAGTAATTTCCAGAGTTGTATAATAAAATCTCCACATCTGATTTGTATTCTGGTTGTAGTAATCTGGGATTGTCAGTAATGCCCCAGGGCATTTTTGCTCCTACCTGTGTAGGAGTGAATTGTTGCCTACCATCACCTGGAAAGGTAGCAATGAAAAGGCTTCCTGGCAGTGAGGTGGGCTGTGACTTCCCTTCCCCTGAACCACAGAATGAAATACTTAGCAAGTGGATTTGGGGCTGGGAGGAACCTCTCAGACCCCTTCCACAGGTGCAGGAGTGGTGCTGTGTGGCCGTTCCCCACTGCAGGGCCCTGCATGGTGTGGGATCCATGACTGACCTACTTGCTGGTAGTTTCAGCATCTGCCTGGGATTAGTTCAGCCAGCTGATCCCCAGTTCCATGCTATAATGGTGTCTCTTTAAGCACAGGTTAGATGATTGGATACTGATTTTGGAGTCTGGCCTTGCAAATACAGCTTGTTAATTGAAGCCGAGCTCGCTGGCAAAGCTGCCTTTTATTAAAGTTCTGCTGTCTGTCCTCCCCACAATATTCCAGCCTCTGCTTTCTCATTGACTGCAGCCTGCCTGATCCTCCCTCTGCCTGCAGCTCCCTGCCAAGCAGTGGCTGCTGGCCTGCACATTTGTCACCTGTGGCCACTCCTCTGGCTGTGAGGGGCTCTTTGCTCAACACCGAGAGTTTTCCTAATTGGAAGTGAGCGCTGGAGGGGCTGCGTTCATTGCTCAGGCTCTTTGCCTGAGTGTGCGTTTCAGGCAGCTGCAGTGAGCTTCAGCAGCTTCGTCTGTCATGATCAGACAGAGCTCTAGATAATCTAGCAAATCTCTTGATTATGAGGGTGGAAAATAATGTGCTTTGATTTACAGATGTTGCTGCACAAAAAGTGCTTCTGTGAATTCTCTGAATGGCGATATCTGGGTACTTCTGGCATCCTCAGTCTTTGCATCCATTTTCTCAACATATCCTGAATTCTGCACACTTCTTTGGACATGGACATGGACAGCTGTTTTACACACAAGCAGACAATTAATTATTTTTCAGTAGCCAGGTTCAGGTCAAGGGGCCTTGAAGTTTACAATAAAAAAGACAAAGGATGGTGGAGGCTGTTGCCTCATGGCCGATTATAGCCAGGTTGAAAACAGCAAGGAGGACAATGCATATTTTTCATTAATCCTCAAAACTCCTTTTCCTTTTCTCCAGGAAGTTGTAGACAAACTTGAAAGCATTTTCTACTGTCCCTACCACTCTGAGCAGGATCTCTGGTGCAGCAAGCACAGAGGTCTCACCTCTGGTGCCAGAGGTTGTGCAGCTGTGGAGGAGCTGCACCAGCAGCAGGAGCATTGCAGGTGTTTCTGAAGGGGTTTGAAGTATTTTCTCCTTTTGGGCACACCAGCTTTCTTGGTTATGGACTGACTGACAGATCTGCAGAAGTGTTTTCACAACCCCTGGAGGCTGTGGTAAGATGGAAGAAAGAGCTCCTGTGCTCTCTCCTGGCTGTGTGGCAGAGCAATTTGGGAAGTGCTCAGATTGAATCTGAGCTTGGTTCTTGTTTGCAGGGTTTAGTTGTAATCTTGGTTTGCTGTGCAGCCTCACTGTGCTTTCAGTGGCACAGGGAAGAGGAGAGATGTTGGGAGGATAGAAATACTCTTGTTTTGGTTGGAAGAGCTCCTGAATTTATGGTGTCTGAAGGTGAGGACAGCATTCACGTGGGAGACATTTAGGCTGGGACTTTTTTCTATAGATCTGCTGGTGATCAAGCTATTTCATTTTTTCCCATCCTTTCTCAAGATCTGCTTTATAATCAGCAGAGAAAAACACCCCCTTCTGTAGCACAGTTAATCTTGTCCTGTACAGATCTTGAACTAATCTGATTTTCTGTGCTCCAGCAGTGCCTGCTGCTCTTGTTGGCTGCAGAGAGAGCCGGTCCAGCTGGGTCAGGTGTGCTGGCAATCTCTTGTGACCAGCATTACTGAGTGCAACTGGCCAGGCTGGGCTGCTGGGTGGGTTTGTACAAGCTCCTCGTAGTTGCAGCTTTCTCCTGCTTGGAAGAAAGAAGAGGTGATGTGGCCACTGGATCTGATTATACCCCGGGGCAGCAGATATGAGGTTTGAAGAGTATCCCAGGCCATTTTAGTGAGAAGCATTTTGGAGTGGTTCAGATATCAATGAAGGAAGCTGAAGGGCTTTGTTTCACCCTCCTGACCCTGGGAATATTGGCCAGTTTGTCAGCTGGGATCCATCTGCAAGGGAAAGGTCCAGCTGGATGGGATGAGGGTAGCAAAGGAGGGAATGAGACAGTGCATGGCTCCTTTTCCCAGCGATTTTTGTATCTGTGATCAGATGTGCAGTGGTGGAGGAAATCACACTGAAAACGACCACAGAGCTTTCTGTTTTAACTCCCTAACTTGAGCCTGGATCATACAAAGCAAACCCTCCGAGCCTGTGAAGGGGTTTTTGTGGAGGAATAAAGCTCATTGTCAGCTGCCGGTGTTCAGACCCTTGGGAAATTGTGACCATTGTCTGGGCTATTATTGCTTAATAAAAGCTTTGCATTTCCTCATTCAGGGCCTTGAAAATCTGGTTCTGTGCTTTTAAAAATAACTCAGTGTGAGCCACAATTGGGAGCATTCACAGAGGAAATTCTTCAGCCATTTAAAACAAAGTGAGGGGAGGGAAAAAAAAAAGCTCTCCTTAAAGTGCTTTTACTTATCCGAGAAGAGTGAGTGTGTCCCAGCCTGCTTCTGCTGTCTGGATGGAGCACGGAGGCTCTGCTCCTGCTCCTGTTTGCTTCCAGCCTTCCAGGATTTTGGGTCCAGTGCTATCCCAGCTGGGGAACCTGGGCTGGGCACAGATGAATCCTCTTGGGATGTTGGACTTCTTGTGGATGAGCACCTCTGGACAGGTGGGACCCACAGTCTCTGGTGGGGTTAATCCTCTTTGTGCTTGATGCAAAAAAGGCAAGAGAATGTTTTTTTTTTCTGTTTGTACCAGAGGTCACACCAACCAGAAAAGGTCATTTGAGGTAAAATGAAATGTAGCTGAAGGATGTGCAGGGTTTTGGGCACCCACTCTGCAGGCTCTGTGGGGAAGGGGGCAGAGGAGAGGGTGCTGTGGGCTCTGAGGTGTTCATCACCCTAAATTGGCTTCCCTGTAGTTTTTACTCTCCTGATTTGTGCTGGGAAATTACTACCCAGCTCGGAAGCCCTGAACTATTTTGCAGATCTGCTTTGGAGGCTTGTTTCTTTCCCTCTGTATGTTCTTGGGTTTATTTTCCTTCTGGTGTGGAAGTAATTATGTTACTTGTTTCTTAAATTCTGGCTCCGACTAAGAGGAGGAATGTACTCAGGTTTGTTTTTTTTTATGTTGTGGTGGTGGTTATTTTTTCCCAGTGTAGTTTCTGCTGTTAAAATATTCCGGACAGGAGTTGCTGCCCACGTAGAGCACAGAAATGTGTGTTTAGTGGTTGCAAGACGTGCTTGCTCTGGGTGTGCCTCGTTGTTTTGTTCAGTGCCAGTCTCTGCCCGCATGATTGGCCATCGTTTATCATCGCCATCAAGCTGGGGAGATATAATTTACATTAGTAATTAGTGCTTTGTGCAGGCCAGAATTGGCTGCAGTGGCTCCTGATTTCTTAGTAAGTTTTCTCTTTGAGCTGTGTGTCAGGATAGAGACCAGGGTTGCCAAAGACACTTGGTAGTGAAGAAGCTGATAGCTGGGATATTGTCTGGGTTTTATTTGTGATTGGAAATGAATCATAGCAGAAACTGCCTCAGTTTCTCCGCCAAAAAATGAGCGCTGCATGATTTCCCTGAGTGTGTTCATCAGCAGGAATTACTCTGCTCCTGGAATTTCTGTCTCCTGGAGCAGCCTTGATATGCACAGGGGTGTGTGGGGACAAGACACAGCCCTGCAGTAGCTGAATTCTGGCACACCATTGTGTAGTTCGGTGTTGCTTGGAATTTTATAGGTCATGTGCACCATAAAAATTATTTCCATGCCCATGTTTGGAGATCTGCTGTGCCCACTTTCGTTTATATGCACATGAATGATCCAGGGCCATATGTTAAGAATATAACTGCTTTTAATTTATTATTTTTTTAATCTGCTGGTGTCTAAATACATCTAATAAAAATGCAGAGTGGAGCTCTTTAATGAGGCGTAAGTCAATCCTGGCCCTCTTTTTTTTAAGATAAAACCACCTCACACACTGGCTTCTTTTTGTATGGACTTCTGCTTTGCATTTCTACACATTCATCATAGCATGAAGCCTCTGACAAAAGGAAATAAGAAAAGACTGTTTAAGAGACCGTTTTGCTGTGCATAAACCTCAACCTTTGCAAAGGGAAAAAACCCTGGGCTTCAGCGAGTGAAGTCATGAGCTGTGCATGAGGCTGTGTGATGACAGAAAGGAGAAATAAAAATTATAGTGCTGAGTAAGTTTAGTGTAGTTGTGAATTGTACAGCAAAGAACACGAGCTCTTAGGAAGGGAAATATTTCCAGTTTTGCTCCTTGCCTTTGCAAAATCACAAAATTCAAGTGATGGTTGGAAGTTTTTTGCCACCAAAACTTAATTTTGCTGGCACCCAGCTTGCTGGCTAAGGCAGTGGTCAAGGCCATGAGCAGCAGCATTTGGGTGGAGGCTGGGGATGTGTGGCTGACTCTGATTTTGCTGCTCACGAGGATCCTGTGGGTTGGACAGCTGAAGGGAGAGCACGGCTGTGAAATCAGACGCTGCTCACACGTGGTTGTGGCTGGGTGTGAAATCCTCAGTGGTTCTGGCAGTGACGGTGCCTGGCCTCACACGGCGGGTCCAGAGTGGGGGAAAAAAGGAGATGTGCTTGGTTTGGAAGGGCTCCATCCTTTTCTCTTTGCTCATGGGTTGGTCCTGCAGGGTTGGTGACAAGGCCCAGTCTCCTTTTGCTGGAGAGGACCCAAAACTTGCCTCACCAGGTTTATGGAGGAAGAGAAGGGGGAGAAGGGAGCCTTAGCAGCTCCCAGGTTGTGATCCAGGACTGAAAGCCAGAGGTTTTGTATATAGAACAATAGATCTGTGAGACACAACATGAAGAAGGTGTTGATGAGTTTTCTGAAATGCTGGTCCACGAGAAAAGTTTCTGAAAGAAGGTAGTCAGGGCTGTGGTTTTTAATTTGATGACCTCTTTCCACAGGCACTCGAACTTTCCGATTTAGCAAGGCTTTACATAACAGGAGGTGCTTTGTTGACAAGGCTGCACATTCACCCGTAGACACAGGGGCACAATGATAAATTATTTCATTATAGATACCCGAAGAAGGAAACCAGGCACCCGCTGGGCTCTGTTGTCCCTCTGCTTCCCCACTTTGCATGGTTTCTTGCTGGCTGATTCCCAAAATCCAGCTGTTTGCAGCAGTGGTCTCGCAGTTATTAATGTTAATTAGCGAGGTTCTGCTCTGTGAGTGTTCCTGCACACACACAAAGTGCTCAGCTCCTCACCCGTGTAATGAGCCTGCACTCAGCCCCGTTGTTAATTAGCAGCGTCTCTCCAAGGGCTCGTGCTCCTCTTGGGAATGGGAGTTTGGTGTGGAGCTGCCTGTGGTAGGTGGAGCAAGTTCCTCCCGTGCAGACTCTGCCATAGTTGGGTTGTCAGCTTTTTGCCCTTTGTTTTAATCTCAGCTTCTCCTCTGTGCATTCTCCTTGCTAAGCAGCACGGTTGCTAAGGTTAGCTCTTTTCAGGTTTGCCATTAGAACCTTGTTTTAATCAGTGCTGACAAAATCCTGGCTGGATCTGTGCTCCAGGTAGGGGTCAGATTTAAGCTTTCTTCAGAAAGCTTTGATGCTACAGGAACGTGGTGCTCCTTGTGCTGACAACAGTTTTGTGTCTCTGCCTCTTAATAACCATGCTGTAGTAACACCTTCTTCCTTGGCTTGCAAAACAGCTCCATTCCAAGAAGGAATTTCCTCCTGAAAATGTGGAAGTGCAGTTTGTTCTTGGCAAATCCAGCTGGGGCTTTATTATGGCTCTGATTTAATATCCTTGGTGATGGAATGCTCCCTTTGGTGGGGGAAACATCTCTGAGAGGTGATTCTCTCTACAGAAGAACATTCCTCTCCTATTTTTTTTTTAACACTGAAGGCAATAGAAGGGAAGAAGCTGGTAAATAATATGACTAAGAATGACAACCAAATTATACTTTAATTTTTATGTGTGTTCATGATAGAAAAGCAGTGTGAGATCGGGAGGTCTTTCCAGAAGAGGAGAGTTGTTCTTAAATATCTCTGCTTTGTCCCTAGCTTTATGTGTTCAGTATCATCCAGAAAACTCTTGGTTTTGCATTTGATTGTAATTTGCATTTAGATTGGCTGCCTGAAGGGAGTCTCTTGCAGGGGAGATGGGGCTATGTGGCTCCAGTCTCTTGCAGATCTGGCTGGAAGTAATGGCATTTACATAAAAACCATTAGCTCTGTTATTGATAAACATGAAAGGCATCCATTTCATTTAATTTTTTGATGAAGAGCTTTTAATATAAGCACACAATAGCACTGAGGTAGTAACACTCCTGCCCCCCATCCCTCTGTACTGACCTCTTGTTTTAAGGGCAGCCTTTGATTGGGGTTTTGTTGGTGGAGAGATGGGAAGTTATTTCTATTCCAATTTACTGGAGTAGCCAGTTGTTGTGCTGCATTGTGGGGAATTATTTAATGCTCATTTTAAGAGGTGTCTCTATTAATTGAACGGGGATTTAATGTCTCCCTGAAGCACAGTTGGTCTGTGTGTGATGTATACCAACATGTACGGCTGGCAATTCTATGGATAATCTTTTCCTTAATCAAAATGGGTTTAAGCAGAACTTCAGCGGCGCCTCATTAAGGGGATAAAGTGTGTTGAAACAACAAATGTATTAAAGGGAACTTCTTTGGTGCACTCCAGATCAGAGCCCTGTAACCCTTCAGCACCGTGTCTGCATAAACATTTGTTCCCTTGCGTGTCTAATGGTGCTTTGGGGATCAGAGTGTCACAAAGAGCTGTGGTTCGCTGCCTCTGCAGTAACTGGCTTTGGGAAGCTGTTGCTGCTGCTCTCATCTATAAATACTTTGCTTTTCTCCTGGGCTGCTCAGGTCTGACCTCAAGAGCCTCCAAAGGTGCTGCAGTTGTTTTCAAGCATCACAGCATTTGCTTGAGAGACCTTGCTGAGAGCTTTGCAAGGTGCTTTGAGTTCTTGACCTCTGAGCTGGGGAGGTGAGCTGGTCTGTTTTGCACTGATCACCTGGCCTACTTCTTGATTTAAAATTCGTTAAATTTTTTTTTGGTCACTTTATCTATATTTAGAACTCTTTCTCCTCTCTAACAGGTTCCAGACAGATGAGTAGAGAGCTGGCTGCAGAAGAGGGACAGATTCCAGTTTGCCAGCTGCTCACCGTGTACAGTGAGTACCTTCATATTTCAGGAATAAAAACTTTCTGAAGTGCCTGATGTCAGCCTCAAATTGCCTCCATTGGGGCACAGCATTAAGTCTGCATGCTTGGACAGTGTTTTCCTAAAAGTACAAGCTCCCTTGGCTTAACTCTTGTTTTGGGAGAAGTGTGCTCCAGCTCCTTTTATCTGAAGTGCTAAATTGTGTCCTCATCCCACTTCCAGTAGTGGCAGAGCAGAGAATTGCTGTGGTTCCATCTGGTACCTGCTCAGGGCTGTGGGGAGGCAGCACTGAAGGTCTGAAGGCATCACCTGAGGCTTCCTGTGCTGCAGGGTCAGGAGTGGAAATGCTCCCCAGAGCTATTCCAGCCTTGTTGGAGGTGTTGGAGCCGGGTGAGGAGGGTGGATGAGGGACCTGCCACGGCACATGCCGGGGCTGCTCATAAATGAGTGCTGTGAAATCAGCTAAACGAGGCTTGGCTGGACTGGTGGGTGGAAAAGAGCAGGAAAAAAACAGTGGAAAGCATTGTCCACTTCATGGTGAGGATGGCAGGTTTGCCTTGATAGTGGAGGAGAAAATCTTTATTTCATGGGGAATTTTTACACATTAAAATGTCTTGCATGCGTGTTAATGGGCTGTAATAATGAGCCTGTGCTTTATGAGGTGTCTGCAAACAGCTTAGAACTCACAACTGTGAGGGAGTAAATACTTGAGCTAGTAAATACTGAGTAATTGGAATGTCTTGGCCCATGTGCTGCAGTGGTGTGGCCAGACTGAAATAGGGAATTGCCTTATACAGGTGTCTGAAAGCCAGGAGGATTCTTGAGTACAGGCTGTAAAATTCAGGTCAGCGTGGGAGCTGCAGTAATTGAATTTATTGTGACAGTCCTAGCAGGTGATTCCCTAAGGATGATGTGGGATGATGAATCTTGAAACTGAAAGTGTTTGTTAACAAAAGTCAAGGATGAAATAATGCATTTGGAGACTGGGTTGTGTCATCAGGTTGGTGTGGATGTATCCAGGGAGCAGGGCAGAGGATTCCTGTGCTTCTGGAAAAGAAGGGAAAGAAAAGCAGACTTATTAGTGGCTCCCTCATTTCTCCCATATCCCACATGCAGGATATCCTGGGCTCAGGTGTCTGTTCCTGTGTATTACAGCATTTCTTGTTGTACTTCTGGATCCAGGGCATCCTTGTGCCCTGCCAAACACAGCAGGGACTCCCCTCAGCTGGAACACAGCTGTGAAAAATTCCACAGTGAGTAACAAAACTGGGAGTAGCAGCGGGGGCACCTGAAGGACGAACGGTGCCGGCATTGACCAACGGTGCCACGGCGCTCATGGACAGCTCCAACCCCAGCGTGTGCTCTGAGCCACATCTGCTGACTTGGGGAGCTGGAGTCAGTCAATACCATTGAATTCTCCTCCTCTTTGCATCTCTTAAGGAGAAGGCAGTCTCAGGCTGGCAGCTGTGCAGTCTGCACAAGGCCAGGGCTGCACAGCCTTCCCCCAGGACAACAGTGATTGCGCTGCTGTGCTGTGCAGCAGGTTCAGCACTGACCTTCAGAAGCCCGGCTGGGTTAGAGCAATGAATGTAGGAGACAAGGATTTCAGGTCTGGAGTCCTTCCACAGGGTGGAAGGCTGTGATTAAAGCAAGGAGTATGGATTTGGGTCAGTAGGAGATAGCTGAGGGAAGGGCTGTTTTTGGCAGGGAGCTGGGATAGAGGAGATGCTGGAAACTGCGATTACCACGGAGCAGAATGGGAAAATAACCCGTTTCAAGGGACTCCTTAACAAGCCATTCTTATGCAAAACTCTCTCAATGACACTAAATATGTAAGTAACTGGGTTGGGCCTGGAATATAAAAATACTTTCAAGAGTCTCCTCTTTCAAACACCCCCTGAGACTTCTGGCTTGGCAGCAGAGCCAAGTTCTGCAGGAGCTGTGTAGCAGGTCCCTTCCTGTGAGGATGTGGCACCATCCATGTGAGCACCAGCGTGGGTCTGATGCTTCCTGTCCCTCTCAGGGGCTCCTGTGGCCTTGGCTCAGGGCTGGGGGAGGAGAGCACTTGGGTATGGCAGGGAGGGTTTGTGCTGCCTGCACCTCCTGCAGGAGCCCTGGGAAGAGAGGGGGGTGGAATTCCTGCTTCTTGCTGCTCTTCCCCTCAGAAGGTGCTGGAGACTTTTGTCTGCTTCTTAAAAACTCAGGCAAACAAACACCTGGGCTGTGGGAGGCTGGGTCTGTCCTGTCTCCAGCCAGCAGGAATGTCCTTTATTCAGTTTATTCAGCTCTTGTGCTTTCAGCCTCTGTCCAGGCATTTCAAAGTTGAACTTTGTGTGGTGAACCACTTCCTTTTGGTAACTGCAGCTCATGTGCTCTAATAAGCTCATGTTTGGGGAATTGTCATTTGCATTTGCATAAAATTCTGTAAATCCCTACTGTGTCCCCTGTCAGAGGCCTCTTTTCCAGACTAAAATGTCCTAATTGATTAAATGGTCATTACAAAGATGCTTCATGATTCTGACCATCTTCAATATATTCATTATTTCCAATTTTTGGTAATTTTTTCCTCCTCTTGAGTGCTCTTACTAGAAAATTGAAAAAACCTTTGGGTTCCTGAGGTCCTGTCCTTTTGCTGCAGTTCTCTGTATATTTTACCATAGGAAAGAAACCAGGAATTTTGATTCTCCGTGTAATAATAAGCCATAGCCTTTTATTTATTTTTTTTTAAGCAGAGATTTGTATGTCTAATCTAAAAACTCTATCAGAAAAGCTATGAATAAACCTGATAGCATTCCAGTGCACTTAATCACTAGAACACCACATTGTTAACAAGGAGCCCTGGCAGGCTTATGTGGCTTTGTGCTGAAGCTGTCAGCCAGGATATGGGATGCATCTTTGTATCCTGCAGCAGTTTTGTGAAACCAAATATCTGCTGGTGTCTACTGCATCTTCTGTTAAACCCTTTCCCCCTCTGTGTTGGTTAAGAAATTATATCCAAATAGAGAATTGGTCTTATTTAGATAAATATAAATCAGTCATCAAACAGGTTCTGGTTCTGCAAGGGCAGGGCCTGGCTCTCCATCTGCTCTGCTTTGCATAAATGATATTTATTTTATTAGTGATTTCCAAAAAGTAGAGCTGGACTATGATGTGATTGAAGCCTTAACACCAGGGTTGCAGTCCCAGGGCTGCAGACTGCTGTGCCTGGGGCTGACAAGTCTGTGGTTTTGTCTCTCTGCCCTGACTCAGATCTGTGGCTTTCGTGCTGCCCTGAGGTGAGTCAGGGCTCCCACAGGGGTGATTAAAGCCCTGCCCTGTGGGCAGCCTGGGAAACTCGGGCCTCTGTTCAGCTGAGAACTCTCGATGTTTTCCTCGTGCTGAATCACAGCTCCCTGGACCATCCAGAGCAGTTTTCCCAGTGTTTGGGTTTATCTTCCACACCTCCACTGCTCCTCCCACCACTGTGCTTTTCTTCTTTCCTCTCTGCTGCCTTCCCCAGTGCTTCCTTCGTGCCTTTAACCCCAGAGAGCTCCCAGCTCTGTGTGTGCTCCACTGTTGTGCAAGGGAAGCCAAAGTACCAAGTCCTTGTGGCAGTTCTCTCCCAAAGCAGCCCATTGGTGCAGCACAATCACTTCATTGCACAGATTTGTCACTAAAACACCAAAAGCTCCCCAAAGCCTCGCCTGGCCTGCCAAGCTGTGTCACCTGTGCCTCAACCAGTCCTGAACCCAGCTGGGGATTCCTCCTGGACAGGGGACACCACCAGGAGGAGAGAGGGAGAGAAACACATCCAGAAACCATAGGCTGATTTTCTGTCACTCCTCAGGGTGTCCCATCCTTCACCTTCATGGTGAGGGATGGAGGTTTTTTAGTGTATATATATATATATAAAACCATCAATTTATATTAATGGTCCTTTCTCATTCTTTTATTCTCGTGTTTGTGAAGTTGCACACAGCCAGTCTGCCAGCCCACAGCCAGCTTGCAATAATAATTTCAGCTGTAGTTTAGTAAGGTAGTAAATTGAGAGTAATTTTTAATCTGCTTGGGAGAAAAACAGCTTAATTGGCTGTTTCTCCTGGTGGTTCCAGCGTTATTTTTGGCCTTTGAGGGTGTAAATGCAGCAGACATTGATCTCCCTGAATGAGGGGTCAGCTCTTCCTGGACAGCACTGGAACACTGCATCTATTTATTTATATTTTACCTTTTTTTAGTACATTGCCTGAATAATACAGCCAGTGTGGCTTGTAAACTGCTGAGTTGTGTGGTGGATTTTTGCTCTGGCCAAGTAAATCTCTTGTGATGAGAGTCTCCATGTAGGGGAAACCTCCTGGATTAGCTGGGAGCAAGGGAAGGTTTGGAGACCTCCCCGGGATCCCTGCGGTGATCCAGACACGCTGGGGGAATGGAGCTGGGAGAATCCAGCTCGTGCCATCACCCAGGGGACTTTTCCATTTAATGCAGCCATTGAAGCTGCTGCGTGGGACAATGTGTGAGAACAGGCTGCCTTTGTGGCACGTCACAAAGCCAGCAGTATGTGCTGGAGTGCTCCTGCTTGCTGAGCCTGGAATCTCAGCCTGGCTTCTGTTCTCCTCCCTTCCTGCCAGGAGCTGCTTCAGATTTGGGGAGAATAAGTCACTGTTTGTGTGTTTATTTCATTTCTGCTCACACTTGTTGGATCACACAGGGGGTTAGAGGGAAGGAGCTGAAGTGAGGTGAAAACCATCAGGTTGCTGTGAGATCCTCCATGGTGTGTTAGTGCAGGACTGCAATTCTCCAGGGCTCTTCTTGCTCCCTGACAGGAGGTTGTAGGGAGGTGGAGGTCAGGCCTTCTCCCAGGTAAGTGACAGGGTAAGAGGAAACAGCCTCAGGTTGTGCCAGGAGAGGTTCAGTTTGGATATTAGGAAAAATATCTTAATGGAAAGGGTTGTCAAGCATTGGAATGGGCTGCCCAGGGCAGTGGTGGAATCACCATCCCTGGAAACATTCACAAAATGTGTGGATATGGCACTTGAGGACCTGGTGAACGTGGTGGTGCTGGGTTGATGGTTGGATTTCTGTGATTTTCCAGCCTTAGTGACTCCCTGATTCTCCTCTTGGTCTTGCTGTTTCTTTTCATTGTTAAATAACAAAGCTCAGCCACCCCATGGAACGGGATGAGCTTTGAGGTCATTTCCAGCCCAACCCATTCCATGAACTTGTGGCTTCATTTATCCAACAGCAGATCCTGAGGGCTCTCTCTGGTACTAATTTCAGTTTATCTGACCTCAGACACCGGGGAAGGGAACAGTGCTGGGATGAGAACTCTGCAAGGAACGAAGCCTGAGAACAGATGAAAACTTCTTTGTGATATAAAAATGCTGCAGTAATTATTTAGTATAATAAAACTCTTTCAAAGTGGTTAAAAATTATTTAAAGGACTCTCCAGGAGGTTTGCATTGCTGTAGCAGTGACTGGGAAGTGAGAAACAATGGCAAGAGCACAAGTTTAATTCTGTGAGTGAACTCTAGAGACAGCTGGGTGTAATTCTAGATCTCCTCAGACTTGATAAAAACTTGGGAACTTCTGCTGTGGGTAAAAGTGCATTAGCTCACATTGCCAGGTGAAGCTTTTCCTACACTGAAGGTTCACCTGGCAGTTCAGAGGGAGGCCCTTGAGAATAATTGTGGGAAGCACAAGTGAAATCCTCCCTGCTTTTGTGTGAGTAAGGAAATTCCCAGCACAACTCCATCACAGAGGCCCCGATACGAGAAGGATTTACTTTGTGAATTGTTCTGTCATCACTCAGCAGGATAATTGACTTCTGATTAGGGAGAAAATCTAGCTGCAGGTTGGTGTTTGAGGTTCTGAAGTCCTCTTGAAAAGGCAGAACTCCTCCTCAAAGAGTGACAGGATGCTGGAGATTCCATTATACAGGCATTGATGTAACAGCTGTTCCTGTTTGAACAACTTTATTTCTTCCTCCTCCTGTTGCAAATCAAAGGAAGAGTGGGAATCGGTGTTGTTGTTTGTTCAGGATTAATAACAAGGTTATTAAATTTTTCACTGCCAGGGATGTTTTTGTCACGTGCTTCCTGCACTCGGTGGCTCTCAGACCTGCTGATCTCTGGGTGTTTTTGCCTGGTGATGCTGATGACTGAAGGATTCTTACTCCTTCTGTTCCCAGCTCCCAAGTGACTCAGGAGCTAAAAGCAAGCCAAGATCTGTGCCTCCCACAGGCAGCAGAAAGGCTGATGTGGAAGTCACGGGCATCTTGCTGTGAAGATGCTTAAAATTTTAGAAGAGGAATTCTTCTTGATCCAGAGTAGTGAGCAAGGTGGGGGCAGCTTCACCTCACCAGAGAGGCTCCTGGGCAGAACAGGTTTTACCTCTGCCTCTGAGGCTGGCTTCAGCTTGGACCTGCATTAGGTAGTGCTGCAGAAAAATCTCCCTGGAATTTAAGAGTATCCTGAGCTGGAAGGGACTCACAAGGATCACCGAGTCCGACTCCTGGCCCTGCAGAGACCCCCCAGCAATCCCACCCTGTGCCTGAGAGCGCTGTCCAAATGCTCCCGCAGCTCTGGCAGCCCTTGTTTTGCATTTGAAAAGAGAGGGGGAAGATTTTGGAAGCTGGTGCTGAACGGGGCTGGATCCGTAATGGGATCAGGGTCGTTGCACAGTGCCTCAGCCCTCTGTACCAGTGGCCAGTGAAAGCATTTTTAGAGGAGAGATTTAACCTGGGAGGGGTGGAAGGGGATTACAGTGCACTGAAACTGCCCCTGAGGAAAGGAAGGGAGGATTTACTTATTCCCTTTTCCCTCCTGTCTCCTGTGTGGGTCTGCCTGAACTCTCTGCTTCATCCTGCTGGTCCAGCTGCTGCCTTTCCCTGTGGACAGATTTAGAGTCCTTTTAATTCGGTCTGGAGTGCTCACCGTGGGGCATGGCAGAGCCTTTGAGGAGGGAAGGGAGCCTTTGTCGGGTCTCCAGGGAGCTAATTTACACAGATCCTCTTGGCTCCACTGGCCAAGTGTGTCTTTGTTTCCATGTGCTTTTGCCTCTGAGATGGAATCCTAAGAGCAAGGCCAAGTGTCAGGCTGCTGCTGGTGGCGGGGCTGCAGCTGCACAGCTCATCCTTTAAGGAGGGAAAATTGCCAAGATTTTTGGGCTGAATCGGCCATCTCAGCCTTTCTGGTCAAAGTTGGCTTTTGTTGTTCCAAAGTTGTGGATTTTGTCAACCTTTAACCTTTAGACTAAAGCACTTTTTAATAATGAGTTTATTTTATCAGAGAAATAAGCAGGAGATTAGAAGATGTGTGGGAAAAGAGTGATCTTGCCCTTGCCAGCTCTGATAGGTATCACTGGTATATTACTATCTGCTGATTTTTATTTCTATACAGTAAAAAACCCATGAATGTGTAAAGAAGTGTTAGAGCTTCATTTTTTTCCAAGCCATGATTACAAAAGGATAAAAAAATTGAGACAGAAATTGACTACTTGCTGTTGAACAGCGAGCTCTGCCTAATAATAAAAATTAAAAGTTTTTAGATGTCTGCCTTGAACAGTCTCTCCAGAAACTTTTTAAAGTGGAGTTCAGCCTGAATGGGAAAGCTTTTAAAAAATCTGTTGGAAATCCCAAATCAGCAGGGGGTAGATGGAAATATCAACAGGAGAAAACAACTTCTGCACAGCCCGAATTTGTTTTTGGAGAGGTTTTCCCCTTCTCCACAGAAGGAGGAAATGCAGAGTGACAGAGAAGTGACTGGTGAAACCCAATGCCACTGCTGGGTCTCCTGATGGTTTTTCCTGCCCAAATGAAGGCCCCTGTTTTTTTCTCTGCCTCTGTTCATTTTATTCAGGGTAAGTGTTCCCATTATCCGGTGCATGTGAAAGGCTCCTGGTCGCTGCCTGAGCTGGATAATAAGGGAGTGAGCCAAAAGCAGCCTAATTTATAACTTGTGAAGTGATTCTCTTCAGAGCACTAATGAGCAGTGACCCAAGCACAGGTAAATTATCTGTAGGGTTTTTTTTTCCCCCCCTTTCCTCTTAAATCTCTGATCATTTCTCTCCCCAGGCAACCTGTCTTTCACCACCATTAGTGTTGTCTCAGTTTTTGTCTGCATTCCAAAGTTGAACCACTTTATCCACAATTGATGTGTGCTCCTGTGGGGTGGAGAGCTCAACGCTGGTATAAAAGCATTTATAATAGCACGGCTCATTCTTGTGCTGGAGAGGAATAATGGACGTGGGATGCAGCTTTAGAGTTAGAAAGCTCTCTAAATTTAGAGTGTGGCTGTGCATTGTAGTTGAACTGATCTCATGGCAAGCTGGTGATGCAAGGAAAGGTTTTGCTCCCACTGATCTTTTTGCACTGATACAGATCCAGTTCCTTCCCTCTCAGTCCAGTTTCCTTGCAGCCTAACTCCCTGATTCAGGTAGGAAGCTGGGGAGGAGATTCCTCTTTTCAGCAGCACCAGGCCACGAGATCAGCCGAGCAGCAGCACAAAGCCACATCCTAAAGGAAGCCTCTCGTGCCAGGAGCGTGTCACTGGTTGGAAGGTGTTCCAAATAACTCTGCTCCCTCCCTGCTGGCACTGTGGGGCAAAAGGCAGGGTTTTCCTACTGCTTGGTTATCCTGAGTAAAGTGACTCCTCCTGGAAGTAGCTGTCTTTGCTGGCAGTCCCCAAAAGAATGCAGAGAATTGTGGGCAGGCCATTCGTATGGCACATGCTCTGTGATGTTCTGTGTGCTACAGCCAGCTTGAAAAATAATTAAAACCCCAACGTTTTGCTGTTTTTTTGATGGATGTTGATGGATACTTAATGGAGCTCATTGGCAGTAAACACTCCTTCCCTGGGGATCTTTCCAGAGTCATTAAATCTGGTGAGGGATAATCTGGAATAGTCTCCTGTTTGTCTGGAACATTTGCTGGACATGGGAGCTGCAAAAAATGGCCCTGTCAGGCATCCCTGAGCAGCTGCAGGGTGATAACAGAGGTGAAGGGCCAGCAAAGGGGTTACTGAAAATATTAATTACAGATGTCTGATTCTGTAAATAAGAAATACAGATAATGCCGTGGTGGAGGTGAAAAAACCCCAACCTGTGGGGTTTTTATAAAAGGCCACAAGCAGTGACTGAGAGTTACAAAGTGGCTTTTAGTCTGAGATGTGCAGGTTCCAAACACTACTTTGGGTGGGGAAAAAAGGGAATTAGTTCAACAGCTGCTGGGCTCTTTCTGGGCCATTTCAGAGGGGGCTTTGCGTTGGTGACTGCAGCAGGTTGTACTCGATGTAGGAGGTTTTGAGCTCCTTTATACCCAGTGTCAAATTCCAGGCTACCAAGTGCTGCTTGTTTTGTGTGTGGTGTTTGCTCCCCCAGGAGAGGGTGAGCACAGGTGGGGACATTGATCTCTAGAAGGTCACAACAACAGCTGCAAGGTGGCCTTTGCAAAGTGCTTCACATGCAAAGGGGTGTGCTGCAAAAATTCTCTGCTTTCTGCTCAGTTGGGGTTTTCTTTTGCAAAACATTCTCTTTCAAGAAGGATTTAAATGTGATTTCCAGATGTTAGTGTGATAGTGGGTTTGATGCTGTATTTTCAGGGAGCAGCCTTTGCTGAATGTAACCTTGGGCAAAGTTACAAAACAGCAACCAAAAAAAGCAGAAAGGGAAGTGATAAAGAGCTGGCAGCCATACAAATATGGATTTGTGTGAGAAGGCCAGAAACGTGCTGGGTCTCTTCTCGGAAAGCGTGGGATAACAAAGCCTGGCCCCAGCCCCTTGCCTGGAGAGCCCTGCTCCTCCTGCAGCCTCGAATGCTGAGCCTCACACCTCTCCTGAGAGCTTGGAACTGGGCTGCTCACGTGGCAGAGTGGCAGCAGATCAGAACCAGCCCAAACCCTTCAAATGTTGGTGGGAAAAACCCCAGACCAGCAGCCAGGAAAGGTCAGTGCAGTTGCCTTGCATTGCAGCATTTGTTAAAACACAGGAATAGTTCCCAGCTGGAATTGCCCTAATTCCAGCCTTGTCATCAAGATGAAGTGGACTGCAAATACATTTCTGTGGGAATTGCTCCAGATGCAGAGCACCTTTAATAATGTCTCAATATCTGCCTCACTGTGTGCAGTTCTAATATAACCAGAAGCCAAGGGCACAGATGGAATTATGAGCCAGAATATTTTGACTTGGTTGCTAAAAACCACACTAAAACATTATTTTAATGCCTGTCCTGAGTGAGCACACTGGAGAAACAACTGAGCTGGAGGACAAAGAATCACAGAGACAGAATATCCTGAATTGGAAGGGATTCATAGGACCATGGAGTCCAGCTCCTGGCCCTGCACCCCCACAATCCCACCCTGTGCATCCCTGAGGGCGTTGTCCAAACACTGCTGGAGCTTTGGCAGCTTTGGCAACATCAGCATTCCCTGGGGAGCTGTTCCACCCTCTAGGGAAGAACCTTTTCCTGCTGTCTCTGCATGGGGATCTGGCTGGTGGAGTGAGCCTGGAAAGGGTCACAGAGGGGGGACCTGAATGCAGCAGCAAACATCTGCTGCCTCTGCCCCGAGTTTGTCTCCTGGCTGTGCCACGTGGTGCTGGAATTGCACAACCTGCTTCCCTGGGGAGGTTTCAGGTTTTCCCTGGGTGTTTGGAGCTTCCTGTACCTTGGATTAGCAGTGAGGAAATGGTGGCACCTGCGTGGGGCAGTGACAAAGCTGAGTTAGTGGTGATGGCCCCTTTGCTGTGGCACGTACCAGCCTGGTTTTGCAAGCCAGACTTTCGAGCTCCTAAAGTTCCTGTGATCATGCAAGCTCCCAAGAAAGCCAGCTGAGGCACTGGGTTAGCCAAGGAAAAGCTTTCCAGCTCCTGTGCTTGCTCTGAATGCAGCTTACAGCCCTGGACAGTCTCCTGTGAGCTGCTGGGTGGTGGTGAATTGTGTGCTGTGCCCTGTGGGTTACACTGTAAACATAAATGGAATATAAATACAGATCTATAAAACCATTGCACACTGTGTGTGTAATCAGTGCCTGCCTGTGGGTGTGAGCTCTGCAGGAGGGACTGTCCCACAGCGTTTCTGCTGGATAGGGATCTGCTACAGCCTTTGAAACTCCCCCACTTACTCTTGGGTTTCCTTTCCAACTGCATCCCTAAATGTATTTCCAACTGAAATATATCCTAAATCAGCTGCTTCAGGGGTTTGGGTTGTTTTTTTTTTTAAACAGGAAGGAACTCCAAATATGCTTATTTTCATGGTAAGATCACAGGCATCAGCCACCACTGTGTATTTTGATGTTTTAATTCACATGTGTGTTTATGTATTTTCTTCCTGACCTTGCAGATGTTCTCAGCTACTCTTTTATAGATCTGACAGACTGACCCTTCCCCTCTTAAATACCAAATGTTCCATGTCAATTTAGCAAATAATGGAGTGGTTTTCTTCTGAGGAAAAGCTCTTCTTCCCAGGACACAGTGGTACTCCTGCCCTGCCAGTGTGGGTGCCTCAAATACTTTGTGCCTCTTTTGTCTTTTTTGGTAATGATTTCACTGCTCCTTTTTATTTCCAGTGGCTCTGCCTGCTTTAGCTCACTGTTTTGGCTTAAACTGGCACTATTGCTGTTTAATCCTGTTGGAGAACGGTGTGTTATGGAATAAGAAGCTTGTTTGGAATGGTTGGGGCAGCTACAAGGAGGGGCTGAGGTCACTGGGCTGTTCCAGCCTGGAGAAGAGGAGGCTGAGGGAGACTCATCAGGGCTGCAGCTTCTTCCTGAGGGACAGCTCCAACCTCTGCTCCCTGTGACAGGGACAGGACACAGGAACAGCCTGAGCTGTCAGGTTTGGGTTGGATATCAGGGAAAGGTTCTTCCCCAGAGGGAGCTGAGGGTCCCCAGGGAATGGTGACATTCCCAAGGCCCCCAGAGCCCCAGGAGCGTTTGGACAGCGCTCCCAGGGATGCACGGGGGGATTATCTGTGCAGGGCAGGAGTTGGATCAATGATCCTTATGAATCCCTTCCAACTCATGGTATTCATGATTTTAAACCCGGGAAAAGTTGTCAGCTTTGAAGGGGAAAACCAAAGGCAGAGCAGTGGGATTGGTTTGGGTTTTTTCTTTTCCAGCTCACCAAGGGTCGCTGCTGTTTTAAAGCTCATTTGTTGTGTCCATGTTCATCTCAGAGTTTGGTTTTTCTGCAGAGTCAAGGCTTCTGTTGTGGCAGTAGTCAGAGAGAAGTGAGAAGGATCAGCCCCATCCTGGCTGTGCTCGACGAGGAAGGTTAATTTGTGTTTTTAATGGTGTATCTGTGGGGCACTTCCTAAGTACAAAGAGCAGCTTTAACCTTAAGTTAAAAGTGCCTGAGATATTCATTCCCCTCTCTGCAAAATACGGATAAATACTTCTTGATCTGCCAAAAAGGGGCTGTGTGGGTTTAATTAACATTTGCAAAGTGCTTGTGGATAACATCTTTCATCTGAGTCTCTGAAGCGAAATATTCTCGGCATCCTTGCTCAGCAGCGCAATTATTCCTCCAGCTGTCGTGAGCTGTGCCAACAAAAACTACTCTGCTGTCATCAAGGGATTGTTGATGCCTTGTGACTTGTTTGGATTTTGATACTCTCTTCCCCCTACTCCTTCTTGCCATACAATTGCTTTGTAAAATACAGTGTGTTCGTCACATCTGGGGAAGAGAACAAACCTGTTCCTTTCCTCCACAAACTTATTTGTGCCTCGTGTTATATTCTTGCTTGTAGCTCTTCTTCTGGTCTGTGCCCTTGGAGTAGAACTGTCTATTTTTTTTTTCTCAATTCTTAAAATACTTTTGGTCTTGGTTTTTTTTTGGTCTTTTTTTTTTTTGGTATCTCTTTTTAAAGCACTGCCATCATTTATTAAATACCAGTCACTCCAGAGAGGCCTGCTGGCCCATGCACTGTCATTTCTTATTTCAAGGTGGATATGAAAAACCAGATTAATTCCTTCATTCCCTGGGCTCGAATTCTCCCAAGTTCCCACTCACAGCATTTGGGGAACTAAAAACTTCCAGCTTTGTTCTCTCAAATTCTGCTTTTATTGCTAACAATGCTTTGTGAAATCCTCTTAAAAACCAATATTTCTCAAATATACTTTTAAAGGAACGCTTGTGCATATGTAGTCTCCAAGACAGTAATATTACCCCTAAGAATTTATAAATTAAATATTTCCAGGTCCTAGCCAGGTTGAGGCTCAGCCTTTCTGCAAAACCAGAAGCACATCTGAGCCCCCCCAGTCTATCACTCAGGTAACTGTGGCCATTACTGTTATTTCTCTGAGGATTCATTAATCTTGACTTAAAAAGCATATGAGATTTAAAATTTATTTATATATATATATCCTTGAAGGAAGCACAAACTATCATTTGAAGTCTTGGAACCTCTAAGCTCATAATTATCTGTGGGAATGAAGACTACAAAGAAATGACTTCAAGAGCAGCTGTGTACAGCCTCTTTCATCAGCCTGTGTGTTAAAGCTGGCTCTGTTTGCTTTAGCACTTAAACCCTTGCTCCTGTTTGCCCTTCACATGGAATAAAGCTGTGGGAGAAGGAGCTGGGGTCTGTCCTGCCCCGTGCTGCTCCTGTGGGAAGGGAAGGTTCTTAGTGACATTCTGTTGTTATTGGCAAGGGTTTTAGAGGCACAAAAATGAAATGCAGCACCAGAACTCCTCTTCCCCTCTTGAAATTCCAGGTCATAAATCGCAGAGCGCGCAGCGAAATGTGGTTATTCTCTGCCTGCTGCTTTTGCTTGAGGGGTTTGATGCTCCAAATTGAAATTAATTGATGCTCCTGGTTCCCACTGAGGGTGGGGGGAGTTGTGACTTCCCAAAGATTTGTGTCCATGTTTGTCGGCGTGAGCTCCATTACGGGAGAAGGGATGTCTGACTCCCACGTCAAACGCAGCGAGTTTCATCTTCCCAGGTGAGAGTTCTGAATTCTGCCAAGTGTGTCAATGGTGGTTTGAAAAATAATAAATCTGACCACAGTGCATGCACTTCCCTCCTTAGCAGGGACTGGGATGTGGTGGGTGAGTACAGCAGGAGCTGGGATGAGATCCACCACTGCCTCCCGTGCTTTGGGCTTGAGGGGGGATGGAAAGTCTTTGAGTGAGTGATGACTTAACCAACAGCTTTGATTCAAAACTGAGATGAGCCCATGTGAGCACCTTGATAATCATTCACTCTTTATGCAGCTTATGGCAGCACCTTTCCTGCTCTGTCCTTTGGGAATGGTGTCCAAGAGGGGCATTCCCAGTGCTCCTCTCAGCTGGGGGAGGTTTTCTAGTTACCTTTTTGGCTAAAAAGCTTTTGATGTTTTCTTGAGAAATGTCAGGAAGTGTTGTCTGATATTTGGAAGTCAGTTTTGCTTCCCTGTCTGTTTTGGAAGGGTTGGGTTTTCCCTTCCTCTTTCCTGTCTGAGGCCTGTGGCAGTGAAGGTGTGTCCCACGGCAACTTGGATTTTCATGCGCAGCAACCCTGGGTGGGGGAATCATAGAAACCTGGAATGGGTTGGAAGGGACCTCAAAGCCCATCCAGTTCCACCCCCTGCCACGGGCAGGGACACCTTTCACCATCCCAGGTTGCTCCAAGCCCTGTCCAGCCTGGCCTTGGACACTTCCAGGGGTCCAGGGGGTCTTCTCTGAAGACAAGTGGCTGTGAGGAGTGACCTGGAAGAGGAAAAGAAAGCAAACAGAGCAACTCTTTGAGCAGAGCTTGTTTCTGTAAGCCTGAACCCTGGTTATGAGCAGCTCTGTGCCCTAACGACTCTCACAGCTACGGAGGAGTGGAGCAGGATGAGCATCCAGGGAAGGCACCGAGTCCTGCCCCTGGGCTGGGAACCAAACTGCTTCTCCAGCGTGTGTCATTTATTGCTGAAAAATGGGGCTTCTGCTCCCTCGCCTGTGGGACTTTTTGATGTTCCAGTAGGGCTTCATCACCTGAAGAAAGCTCAGAATTACATCTGTGAGGCTGTGATGCTGTCACAGAAGCACAGCCTGGTGTGCCATTGGCAGATATTTCCTCTCTCTCCAAGCACCCCCAGCCATCAGCATGTGTTCCTTTTTTAGCTGCTCTTCACTCTGGGGCGCTTCTGTTCCTGGAGCAGAGGTGCTCAACAAGCGAGTTTGTCGTTATTTGTTTCCTTACATATTCCTTAATTACAGCACTTGAGGGATTGTTCCTTTCTCTCCCTCTTGTTCAGTTTGTCTCATCGTAAGCCTTTTTTGGGGCTGGATTTAATTGGTGAGCTGTGTCTCAGGAACATCAGCTGGTCTTCAGCCATCCCTCACTTTAAAAGTGGAAATCCACTCCTAATGTCAGACCTTTTCACTATCTGCCTGCCCCAGGGGCCTTTTCTCTTTTTTTTTTGAGCAAACTGGCATTTCTGAAGCTGGCTGAGTTATTCCCCCCCACCTCTGGGCCATTTTTTCCCTGAACTGCTATGATTGATTCCATCCACTCCCTTTAAGCAGCCCTTTTCACTTAGCAGAGTCAACACAGTAAAACAGACTTGGAAAACAGATTTGTTATTCCTTAATATTTCAAACTCCCCAGCCTCCCATTTTTACTTTATTTTAACAGAAGCCTCCTCTGGAAATCTTTTGTTGGAGGTTTTTATCTTGTTTGATGGCTGGCTCTGGGCTCCAGCACTCAACACACGTTTAATGGCCTTAAGCATCATGTAATGCTTCCCATTCCCAGGATCTGTGAGCCTTAGACAGCTCAGCACTCTCAGCTCTGGAAACGGAGCCATCTGGGAGGTTAATTGGTAAAAAATGATTTTTGACAAAAAGAGCAGCGTCACACTTGGGTCTGGGAGCAGAAAGTCGGGCTGAGGGCGCTGGGAGGTTCATGGCTCCTCTGCATTTGGATACACGGGGAAATTAATCAGAATTCAGCTTCTCAGGTCCAACGGTTTGAAGTTTATGAAATTTAGTTCTTGCTCTGAATGAAATTTGCCTGAAGGTTTGTCTTAATTTACTTCCAGAGGTAAAATTAAGGTAATTGGAAAGAAGGTCACTTCTGCAAAGAGAGGTTTTGTATTGTTGGACTAATTGACTTGGATTAATACCCTTTTACTTAAAAATGGAGTCATTTTCACTAAGTGAAATCAGAGCTGGGGTAGGACCCAAGGATTCTTGCTGTTTTCAAAGGGATTCTGATTTACTTTGATTTATTCCCCATTTCTGTGGTGGCTGGGCCCTGAGTGTCACTGACCCCGGGCTCGTGTGTGTTGTGCACAGCAAATCCACCCTCACACCAAGGAAGATCTGCCTTCCCTGTGAAATAAAATGCCTTGAGTCTTGCAGAGCAGTTTTAATTGAAAATTTATTTTAAAGCAAGCAGTTTTTTTTTTTTCCTGGCACAGCAAAGTAGTAAAGAAGAAAAGCTCCCTGGATGCTTGTAGGAAAATTCAGTTTTTGTTTTTAATTTTATTCTTTCTGAAATCTATAATGAAAACAACATTTCTGTGCAATATAATGGTTTTAAGGACAGTCCAAAATGAAAGCTTGGGCAGTTCATGGATCTGTTTTCCTTTGGAAAATACTTCTTCCTCGTGGATGCAGTAAAGGCTGAAAAATCTTGCTTACAATTTGATTCTCAGATTTCAGTGCAAGTCTGCTTTAAACCTCTTGAATCTACACACATAATTCATCCTTCCTGGCAAAAGCTCTAGTGCTGATTTTCTTTGTAAAATCAATAAACAGAGATAAAGAGGGAAAAGAAATGCTGAGATCTTTGAGCGAAGGGGTGTGCTGCTGCTTTTGCAGGTACTTGGGAGAAATGAAATTTAAGGCAATTTCCTCATCTCAAGCTGCTGTTCTTTTTGTAGGTATTGACTTTTAAATCTTGTTCCTTCTTCAGTTTCCTGCAAGGAGAGGAACACTTGCACTGAGCTGAACTAGAGCAGATGGTGTTGGAAAAGTGTGAGCAGGAGAGAGGGACCTGCCACTGCTCTCAAGCAGAGATTAAACACAATTTCTCTCTGTGAAAGCCCCTCTTAACATTAGAGCGTGGCTATTTTACCTTGAGTATCATCCTTTCCACTTGAATTACAGTACTGCAGTTTAATTGTAATAAATTACCAAGTTGAAATGTGATGACTGTTTCAAAAGCTTGGATTTTGCCTGCCTGACATTTGGATATGGATAGCTCTGATTGGCATCAGGAATTACTGTCTTGGCATTGAATTCAGCACAGTGGATAATCATAAAATCCTAGACTGGTTTAGGGTGGAAGGAACCTTAAAATTTATCCCGTTCCACCTTCCACTGTCCCAGGTTGATCCCAGCTCCACCCAGCCTGGCCTTGGACACTTCCAGGGATCCAGGGGCAGCCCCAGCTTCTCTGGGCACCCTGTGCCAGGGGCTTGGCACCCTCACAGGGCAGAATTCCTTCCCAAAATCCCATTGAGATCTACCCTCTCTCAGCCCAAAGCCTTTTCCCCTTCTGTCACTCCATGCCTTTGCAAAATGTCCTTTTCCAGCTCTCCCGAAGGCCCCCTTGGTTATCTGTACTGATAAGGGATGGACATGGTGCTGGTTCTTCTTCAGTCTCCTGTTGGTTTCAGAGAGGTTTCGGGAAGAAGAAAAGCATGGGCTTCATTTCTTTATTTCTTTAAGCCAGAAGGTTTTTTTGGGCTCACTAGAAGCCCAAAGCTGCTTCCCTTGGAGCTGAGGTGTCTCAGGGTGATGCTGGAATATGCAGTGCAGGGAGAGCGTGAAGTGTGTCCAGAAGTGCTCAAAGAAGGAGATTTCTCAGATCTTTTACAGTGTGAAGTGTTTGAGTCGCTGGTGGTGGCTCTTGGCAGGACCTTTGCAGTGAGGGCTCTTTGATGCTGTGGTGGGATCAGAGTGTGGCAGGCAGTCCATGGAGTCTGTGAAGCCACTTCACATCCTCTCCTCTGAGGATCTGGTGTATTCCTGCTCAGAGCTCCATGAGCAGGGGCACTGGAGGGTTTTCCCCAAAGAAACATTTGCCTGCTCATTGCCTCCTTCACATCCACCATCCAGGCCCTTCCCTGGACTCTGTCTGGGAGCAGCTCTGGCTCTGGGATGTCACAGGTCACCACTGTCAGTCCAGCTGTGACATTCCTGCCCTGTCCCCCTGCCCACCTGGCACAGCCTGGACACGATCCCATGGTCTGGGACAGCTTGGTCCCAGCTCCCTTTTAGGACATTCCCCAGCCAGTGCCATTTCCTGATCCTTGTCTTGGACTGTTTGGGTCCACTCTGGCTTGGTTTAACTCACTATTACAGGTACAGCCCCTGGGTTTAGTCCTTGTCCCTGTCATTTAACTCTGATTATTCCTTGTGTCACCTCTCTGTGTGGGAACTGAGCCCCTCCAGGTCAGGGACACTTTTCCAGGATGGAACATAGCCCATGGACCATGTCCTATGGCCATCTCTAGTTACACTCATATTGGCATTAAATTTGCTGATAATTATTGGTCTTCTCATGGCAGGGTTGTCCCTTTTCTAATTCTTATTGTCTGATTTGACTATAAAAGTGTTAAAGTCTCTGTCAAAGGCTTTCTCTGTAGTCCTGTCTGGAGCCTCAAAACTTTTAATTTTAACTCAAACCTTTCTCTGTCTGATCTTTATCCTAATATTAGTGTCATCATGCCACATTCACTCCTTTGCCAATGTGCCCAGGCCTCAATATGAAATTAAACCATGGGAAATCCAAACTACTTCAGCAAAAAACTCCAATTTCTTTTCATGAGGTGGCTCAGGATGGCTGGGGAAGTAGTGCTGATGGAAATCTGCTCCATCCAAGGGCTCCTTCAGCACAAGATGCTAAAATCAGCACCAAAAGAGACATAATTGGCTGTATATTTCTCAATTTATGTGGTTTTAATCCATTCAATCACTCACAAAACACAATCCCACATGGTTTAAGGTTTATGGGGGGAGAGAATGAGGCTGCTTTCTCTTGGTGAGCGAAGTTCAAAAGCATCAGGTTGCCTTAAGTGATACCTCACTATTTCTTCATTCCATGGCTACAGTTTCAAACGTTACAAAAACTGGTTTGTTTTGTTTTGTTTTGTTTTTAGGAGGAATCCAAGACAAATATTGAAATATCTTAGGTATTCATATTTGAGGCATGTAAAACATCTCGTCTTGGCAGAGCCAAGCACAGTTGAGGCTAATACATAAAAGTGTAATAAAATAGATATGTTGCTCCTGTCTGCTGTTACTATGAAATTCCCATTTCAATTTCATTTTCTGAACAAAACATTACCTTTTAATGAGTCCAGATCTGTAAGGGATGCTGAGCTTTCAAGTTCACGTGTGCCTTTCCCGGGTGGGATGTCTCATTCTAAGGATGTGGGACTCTGTGGACTGTGACAGGGGAAGCAAGGAACTGGTTTTATTCTCTTTAGTGCTTCTTCACAGTCTCTGCAGGCTGGAAGTGCCTCCTTCCAGAAGCGACATAAAATCAAAAGGAGATCTGAGATTTTCAGTGTTGTGGTTCTTCTTTTTGCACAGCTGGTGCTTCTCAGAGATGTTTCAGATGGGGAAGTGAAACCCCCAGCTTTTATCTGTGGAGCACTGTGTGTTGATTGCTTGAAGTATTGCAAACTCCCAAGTAGTTAAGTGAAATTTCCAGGAAATTACCATTATTTAGGTCAGTTAAGTGCCTTTGAGCTGCCTTTTGTGTGTATCTGTTTCTTGTTGCAGCCATACTTCAGAAAAAAATGCAGCTGAAAGAGCAAACTGCCTTGTTTGTGACAGAATCATGGAATGGTTTGGGTGGGAAGGGACCTGAAAGATCTCATTTCAACCCTGCCATGGGCAGGGAACCTTCGACTATTCCAGGTTGCTCCAAGCCCTGTCCAACCTGGCCTTGGACACTCCCAGGGATCCAGGGACAGCCACAGCTTCTCTGGGCAACCTGTGTCAGGATCTCACCACCCTCACAGCTGAGAATTCCTTCCCAAAATCCCATCCATCCCTGTCCTCTGGCAGTGTGCAGCCATTCCCTGTGTCCTATCCCTCCATCCCTTGTCCCCAGTCCCTCTCCAGCTCTCCTGGAGCCCCTTTAGGCCCTGGAAGGGGTTCTGAGCTCTCCCTGGATTTTTCTCTTTCCAGGTGAACACCCCCAGCTGATCCAATCCCCACCATCCCCTAAACAATTGCTCCTTAGGTGAAGTTTCCCAGGTTATGTTTTTAGTGCAAGGGAAATGGCCTCAAGTTGCACCCGGGGATGTTTAGGTCGGATATGGGGGTGGGGGGGGAAAAAAATCATGGAAAGGGTTGTAAAGCATTGGAACAGCTTCTCAGAGCAGGGCTGGAGTCACTAAAAACGTGTGGATGTGGCACTTGGGGCCATGGTTTAGTGGTGACCGTGGTGATGCTGGTTGATGGTTGGACTCGATGATGTTGGAAAACTTTTCCAGCCTTAACAGCTGTGGGATGGTGTGAAATGCAGCAGAGCCCTTGGGGAAGGCTGTGCTGCGTGGAGCGTGTGGCACACCCTGAGAGCAGACAGGGAGCTCCCCCCGCGCCGTCGGCCATGGAGCGTTTGGATGAAGGCAGCCGCCTGTCCCCGCCCGGCTCGGTGGCACCTTGGAGCAGGTCCTGCCAAACAGCATCAGAGTGTCAGACCTTCAGCAGATGGGGGCTGGAGGCTCTGGCAGCCCGAGTGTTGATTCCACGAGCGCTCTCTGTAGTGCTTGTCGTGGCTCTGCCTGTGCTGCTGGCATGAGGCACAAGGGTTGAGAAGGACCCAGGATGGAGTGAAGCTCTCAGGGTTCAAGTTCTGCCTTCCTGGCTCAGTGACCCCCATGAGCCACCAAGGCCACGTCTCCCTAATTTGGAGTGACGCCCATGAGCCACCACGGCCACATCTCCCTAATTTGGAGTGACCCCCATGAGCCACCACGGCCCGGCTCAGTGACCCCCACGAGCCACCAAGGCTGTGTCTCCCTAACTTGGAGTGACCCCCACGAGCCACCGAGGCCTGTCTCAAAGTGACCCCCACGAGCCACCAAGGCCCGGCTGAGTGACCCCCATGAGCCACCAAGGCTGTGTCTCCCTAACTTGGAGTGACCCCCATAATCTACCAAGGCCCGGCTCAGTGACCCCCACGAGCCACCACGGCCTGGCTCAGAGTGACCCCCATGAGCCACCAAAGCCTGGCTCAGT
>QUSF01000082.1:148920-211247 GCA_003676055.1 Chloebia gouldiae
GAGCCACCACAGCCATGCCTCGCTGCCCAGCGGCGGATCCATGGGGGCTCAAGGAAGCAGGACTGGGCTGCTGTGTGTGAAGCCTGAACAAATGGCTCATTTGCATGGTGGGTTCACATGTTTGCAGAGTCTCTTTTGGGCTATAAAGTGCTCGGCTTCACTTGCTGGTGAGCAGGTGTTTGGCAAAGAAAGAGCCCTCACACCATCAGCTGGGAGAGAGGAGGAATCTGCTACCGGAGTGTTGATTCAGAAGCCATGGCTGCTGTTCAGGAAACTTTTATTGGAAGTGTTTTCTGTAGTTCTTTCCTTGAAAATGAAACGAGAGACCTGCTGGGCTCCCACTCTTGTGCTTGGAACTCCTTTCTACCCTGAGAGAAATCCTGAACCCCTCTCAGCTGTCCCCTCCTGTCAGGAGCTGTGCGGAGCCAGAAGGTCCCCCCTGAGCCTCCTTTTCTCCAGGCTGAGCCCCTTTCCTGCTCCCTCAGCCCCTCCTGGTGCTCCAGCCCCTTCCCCAGCTCTGTTCCCTGCCCTGGACACGCTCCAGCCCCTCAATGTCCTTCTTGTGAGGGGCTCAGAAGTGTCCCCAGGGCTGGAGGTGCCTCAGCAGTGCCAGCACCGAGCAGCCATCACTGCCCTGGTCCTGCCGGCTGCACTATTAAGTTAATTAATTTAATTAGTCAGTGTTGCTTTGTCTCTTAGTTACTGTGGAGTTCTCATTTATCTTTTTGCTGTTTGCAAGGTTTCCTTTAGGATTGAGCTTCTGAAATAAAGCCACAACTCCAGATTTAATTCAGACCTCACCAGGTGCCCCAAAGGGATTCTTGGGCTCTGTGGTGATTTTTGCTCATTCTGGTATCCTGTTTGTATCTGGTGTGTTCCTGAGTTGCCAAATAGATGAGCTTAGGTTCTTTCGCTGTTTTTTTCCTGACTCCATGGATCCCTGAGGTGGCTCTAGCTGGAGCTGTGGGATGCCACTCACTGCTCACTCTTCCTCCTTATTGTTCCCACATCCCTGCCTGTGGGTTTGGGTTCGGATTGCCAAGTGGGAATGATCATTTTTTGAGACACTCCTGCAGCTTTGCAAGCTTCCATCCTGAAAAAATGAAGCCTGTCTGCCCTTTCCTCCTGGAATGATTACAGAAGGGTTTTAGCTTTAGAGGGGGGATATTGGACAGGAGTTGCTGTTGGAAGGCAGAGGTGCAAATGGGATTTCCTAAACGCAGCCTTGCTCCAGCTGTCCTTGTGTAACACAGTGGCAAAAATAGCAGTTCTTTCTGGGAAAACCAGAGCAATCTTGGAAGGTCCCACCTGTCCTGTGTTCCTTAGAGTGCAGATATGTAGTTCCATTTTCCAGGGGGATTTTGGTGCTGTGGGAGCTGGAGCTGTTGCCTCTTTCTGTGGCCTTTTTGTGGGGATAAGTACATCAGTGGCACCCGTGCTGCTGGTGAAAGCAGAGCAGAGCTCTGGGGCTGTTTCCTGGCCTCTTGCTTTGCTCAGGGTTACGTGTTTGTCCTTCAGACTGGCACAGGGTGATCACTTCAGTCTGCTGCTGTGTCTCTGCCTTTCTTCTGAGGCTCTGAGCCACTCATCCCACAGCACCGACGTGCTGACGGCCTCACAGGATCCCTGTGCTGCTGCTGGCTCTGGATACGGAGATGGGAGAAAATGCTGGCAAGGGGTTCCCATTTCTACCACAGCTTTTTCTTCCAATTACCCCATGCTGTTTCCCCGCTGTTGAAGTCCCCGTGAGGGGTTAATACGTTGTCTCAGCAATTCAGAGTTGATGTGGAGTGAGAGTTTTGGACTGGAAGTTCTGTTATTCATTTGTTTTGGCCTTTGTTTTGAGGACCTCAGAGCATTTTACAAAGAATGACCCCTGGAACGAGCCCTGGAAAATCAGCAGAAGGCCCTGGGTACTGCAATATGTTCTTTTCCAAAAAAAACCAAAAAACCAAACCCAAACTTCAGAGCTACATGACTGGAGGGTCAGCAATAAGCACCCTTTCCTTCTTTCTTTCATTCTTTTATTGTGTTTAATTTGTTGGGGTTCAATGCCTTTTTTTAATTATTATTACTTTTTTTTAAGCTTTAAGTTTTGAGTTTTTGTATGTTCCTGGTATATCTTGCTCCCATGCTCAGATTTCATTTCAGTCAGAGCTATGAAGCAGTTGAAGTCAGACCAGCACAAGATGATTAATTTTTCCTGTCTCTCAAGATCATCTTTTGAGACTATCAAGACATATGCTCTGAAATAGATTCCCTGGTAGCGTGGGGGTTATGGGAATGGCTGAGCAAGGCTGTGCCCTTTCCTTCCTGTAAAACTGGGATGCTTGGAAGATGCCAGTCAATCCATTTGGTGTAGTACTTACATCTTTTCCTCCCCTTACAAACAAATTTGTAGGACGCTTTACATCCCGCTGAACGGGAAGTAGCTTTTGATTATATTTCTCCTCTCAGCTGCTATTCGTGACCCCTGAGCTCCCTGGTGAATTCCCAAGGAATGCTGTGAGCCAGGGAACCGGAGCAGGATTCCCTGAGGTTGTGCAGAAGGGTCTGAGGCACAGCTGGGAACCAAACCCCAGTCACCCGACACCCTTAACTACTGTACAAGAATTTCCTCCTACTGTGCCTCTAATAGAAACTGCAGGGCCAAATTAAGTGGGCAGATTGTAATCACTGCTGCTGAGTTATCCCAGCCGTGGAATTACTGCAGCCCTCTGCTTTTCCCTACTAATTTGGAAAGTTTGCTGCCTCTTCCCCCCCTGCCTCTCCCAGAGCTCCACCTTGCCACATTCCAGGCTCTGCCTTGTGGGAAAAAGAGCCCGAATGACCATAAAGAGCCCAGATGCTGTGGCTGGGGGCAGGAAGCACAAGTCAGCTCTCCCTGATTTGTGAAGCTAAAAATAGTGAGAGCATTAATAGGAATTTCTGCCTTCAGCTGGCTGGGCAGCCCGGCCTCTCCGGAGGCACCTTCCTCGTGGGAGCCGTGCGGCACAGGGTTAGATTAATTCCTCGCTGGTTTGGTTCCCTCTTTTATTTGCATTACAGGAGTGCCTGCGGGCCTGAGTGCAGCTTAGACCCCCAGCTAGGCATGGCAAGAGGCTGTGTGAGCCGAAAGATGCCTCTGGATGAATTTCAGAGTAAGGAAACGTAGTGAGTGACAGGGAGGGGACAGAACCTGCAGCCACGTGGCGCCGACAGCAAACAACCTGGGGTGAGTTGTTTATTTTCTCTTACCGGCACTGTGAATGTCTTCAGCTCTTCCCCAGCCCAGTCAGCTGTCACGAGCTCCTCGCTGGGAGCTGCGGGGTGGCTGATGTTTGGTGGATAATTGGGAAAACCAGGCACTGTCCCTTCCTGAGGCAGCGCAGGAGCACGGTCTGTCAAGGGTGGATGCTTGGGATGCTCTGTCTGGACGGTGAATGTCCTGCACAACCTTCCAGAGTGACTCTAAATCCCCTTTCTCAGTGATTTCATGTCAGGAGCAGCCAGTGGGAGAGCACATTTGGGCATCTGGGGACTGGGGAGTGTCTGGACAGCGTTTTCCAGCCTTATGGGTGGGGTGGGGAGGGTGGGAACAACGTGATCAAAGTGGCTTTTGTTCCCTGCAGCATAGATTATAGTAATGTTGCTATGGCCACAAATCTCCCTCAAATTGCTGCAGACAATTCACGAATTTCCTTTTTTATTACATCCTAACGCTGAAAACCAGCAAGGCTGCCAGAAACCTCTCCCAGGGAAGTCTGTAACCACTGGAGATGTCAGGAGGCTGCAGGAGGGGCTGGGACACAGGTAGTGTGAGTATTGCTGTACTGGGGGATGCTGTAAAGGGAATCTCTCGTTGCTGGAACTTTGGGATGTTTTTGAGGTGAAGTAATTAAATTAACCCAAAATATCTAGCTGCTCACTGTGATCCCGTGACTCCTGAGTAATTAGTTATTCCCATCTCCAGGGTAATTGGAGTATCAGCATGCCTGAGTCCTAGGCAGTGGAGCCCTGTAAGCTTTATCCTGTTTTGCTTCCTTTCCCAAGGAAACTGTATGGTCAGGAGAGCCTCATCTGGGGTTCCCGAGGTTGGGCTGGGAGATCCCGGCCTGGGAGATCCCTGGCAGTGCTTCCTGCTGCTGCAGCACAGGGGGAAGTTGTATTTTTATCTCCTCTTTGTAGCTTTGCTCACTCCCAAACTGGACCTCCAGCAGCATTTGGTTGCCCTGAGCACTGGGGGTGAGGGTTCTGGCTTAAGTGCATTTTATGTGAAATCACTCATCAAAAACTCTTGTCTTCGTGGGCAGAGAGGGAGGGAGAGGGTAGAAGTCAGTTTTTGCCGCAGCACAGCTTCCTTACCCCACAGTTCCCTGTGAATTGGTCTGTGGGGGTTCTCTCAGGGCTTGGGGAGCAGGGCTGTGTACAAGACTCCTAAACACCACTTGATCACTGCCTTATGTGGCCCTGGGCAAGTCATTTAGCTCTTTCTTGCCTTAATTGGGCCTAATTAGTGCCTTCAAGGTATCTCCAAGTTCTGGTAATTGTTGCTTCTGGTTGTACACCGAGGCAGTGACCAAGAGCCTGGGGCATGTTCAGCCTGGTTCCTTGTTAGTCTGCAAATAAACATCAAAACTCCCTTTGCTGTTTGATGTGGCAGCTGGGAGGTGATGACTGAGCTTAGAATCCCAGATGGTTTGGGTTGGAAGGACCTTAAAGCTCATCCCTGCCATGAGCAGGGACATCTTCCACTGTCTCAGGTTGCTCCACCCTGGCCTGGGACACTTCCACAGCTTAACCCAAAGCATGGCTGTGGCCATTCCAGCACTCGGGGTGTACTGCTGTGACCTTGTTGTCTGAAAATCAAACCTCGTGTTACTTTCAGCAGTTTGTTAATTTGATCCTCATTGAAACCCTTCCTTTTTCCTTGTCCTCTTCTGGATCTTGGGGTGGATTTTTTGGTTCCATGTGACAGAGCACGAGCTTTAGTGCATTCGACTCAGTTCATTTCACAAGCTTAGACTCACATTTTGTGTGTCTACAGTTTGTATTATTTGAGGAACTGCCAGATTTATGATTATTAAATGTGATGGAACCTTTCTGCCCAAGAGTAGAAATCATGCAAACACAGGATTTGGGTTTTCAGGGACTCTGAGGATGTAGTTCCAACCCCCTCCCATGGGCAGGTTGTGCCCTTCGAGTGTCTGGGTAAAGCCCAGCCAGTGTTTTGGATCTTTCATGTTTATGGTTTGTTTTTCTTGGTTTTTGTGGGCATTGTGGGTCTCTTGTGTAGTGCTTGTGTGTAGCAAGGATCAGCATTTTGAGGTGACTACACAAGGTTTAGGAAGAAATCCTGATGCATTTATTGGAGCCTCCTGGAGCACTTCTGTGATGAGCCAGAGAAGGACAAATGTGTAGGAACTGAGAAATGGAATGAGGACTGTGGTGGAGCTGGAAGCAGAGGAGGGAAGAGTCCTGGATGAGGGATGGGGATGGGGAGACACGTTCAGTTTGTGGGCAGAGGCCATACACCCTGATTTCATCCTTTTTTTCTCCTGTGTTTTTTACTTCCTTCTCTTGCCGTTTGCACTCGCTGTACCCACACTTCTAAGAAGAGAAATAAAATACTGAAACCGTTTTGACGGCTTCAGAAGCAGGAAATTCACATTACTGTGGTGTGGCTTTATCAGCTCGTTCTCACACTGGTGGCCTGAGCTTTGCCACCCTCAAATGCCCTTCTCATGGCACAGAGAGCTCGGGCTGGGCTGCTGGGGCTCTCTGAGCTCCATGTCTGGCTGGAGAAATCCAGGCTGTCCTGAATGGACAGACTTGGACAGCTCCAGCACCCCCTGACCTGCTCAGGGCAGTTCTGTTGTCCCACATCCATGGTGAATTCTCATGTTCACCCCACAAATGGTCTTGTAACTGAGCAGAAAGATTTATGTTCAGGAGAAGTAATAAATGAACTCTTTGCCCAGCACTTAGTGTGCTAAATGTTAGTGTGATGTTTTCCTTCCTCAGAAGTGGAATGCTTGGCACAAGCAGGATGTGGATCTGTTAGAGTGGGTCCAGAGGAGGCCACGGAGCTGCTCCAAGGGCTGGAGCCCCTCTGCTCCAGAGCCAGGCTGGGAGAGCTGGGGGTGTTCACCTGGAGAACAGAAGGATCCAGGGAGAGCTCAGAGCCCCTTCCAGGGCCTAAAGGGGCTCCAGGAAAGCTGGAGAGGGACTGGGGACAAGGGATGGAGGGACAGGACACAGGGAATGGCTTCCCACTGCCAGCAGGCAGGGATGGATGGGAATTCGAGAAGGAATTCCTGGCTGTGAGGGTGGGGAGGCCCTGGCAGAGGTTTCCCAGAGAAGCTGTGGCCACCCTTGGATCCCTGGGAGTGCCCAAGGCCAGGCTGGATGGGCTTGGATCAACCTGGGACAGTGGAAGGTGTCCCTGCCCGTGGCAGGGAATGGATTTTTTTAAGAGTCTTTGACAAGATGATCTTTCAGGTCCCTTCAGCTCATCAAATCATTCTGTGATGATTTGAAGTGTCACAAACATGTGCCAAGTGTGGGTCCTTTGTATTCTCTGTGGCCACATTTTGCAGAGGGCACAGCATGCAGCGAGCAGCCCACGTGGCTCCAGGTCTGTTCCCTGTGAGAGGGATGGATCTGCTCTCACCCAGAACTTGCTGATTTTTCCTTTCCTTCTTTTCCTCCGAATTTTTGGCTGCCAGGCTGAGGTGGGCTCAGGAGCTATGTCATAAAAAAATTTCTGCCTCTAATCCCTCAGTGTGCCATCAAAATACAGATAAAAAAATACTGCAGGTCCTCCTTGGTGTGTGTGTGGAGGCAGAGAGGGGCTGGGAGGTGGATTTTTGGAGGAAGGACTTTCCCAATTCCATCCCTGTAATCCGTGCTTAACATTCCTGTTCTGTGCCTCAGCCCCTCACCTTTAACTGGAGTGCTCTGAGATTGCTTATCTGAAAGAGATGGAGGTTCATTATGTTAATTGGCTCCGAAACGACTGCATCAAATATCAGTAATTGCTATTATTATTCTGCTCTTGTTGTGTCCTGGGGTTTCCAGGGAGCAGAAATTAGTGTGGAAACCTTCTCTTCGTGCTGTGGTTGCCGGCAGAACCTCACGTGAGGTTGGGGTTTCAAGAGGCTGTTCTGGTAGCAAAGAGTGGCACTGGTGACATGGAGAGGGGAAAGATCCCTGCTCAGAGATGTCTGTGTTTAATCCCTGCTCCAGGAGAGCTCCTGCTCCGACTGAGGGCATCAGAGCTGTGAATTCAGCAAAGACACTTGCCAGATGAACTATGGATGTGTGGCTGGAAAATTGATTTTAGGAGGGAGCAAGCATGGAATAAACTGGTGCTGCCACTCCTGACTGTGCTGCCTGAAATTGTTTGGAGAAGGGATAACTCCTTCTGGCATGCTGACAGCACTATTCCTACCCAGCTATGAGATCATTTTCCCTCAAAACTCTTCCCTCCCATCTCTCGGGTTTGTCCAGAATGGTTTTGTCCCTCATGAGGCAGAGTGGAGTTTTCCTGATGGTGCTGACCGGAGCGAGCTGGGGCATAACTCGATCCTCTCTAAGCTGCAAAGCAGAGCAACATTTTGGTAATTTGCTGCAATGGGATCTCTGTGCTCAGCAGAATTTGTAATGTCGGTGGGATTTGGTGTGGATGGGAGGACGTGGGAAAGAAGGGAGGGTGGCTGGATAATTCCTCCTGAGGGGCAGCAGTGGGGCAGCTGTGACCTCTGTGTGAGCAGGGGCAGGGCACAGGGAATGGCTGGAGCTGTGCCAGGGGAGGTTTAGGTTGGATATCCAGGAAAGGCTCTTCCCCCAGAGGGTGTCAGGCACTGGAACAGCTCCCCAGGGAAGGGGCACAGCCCTGAGGCTGCCAGAGCTCCAGGAGAATTTGGACAATGCCCTCAGGGATGCACAGGGGGGATTGTTGGGGTGTCTGTGCAGGGCCAGGGGCTGGATTGAGATCCTACTCTGGATAATCCATGATTCTGTTCTGTATGAGGCATTTAGGAAGGTTTTGGGGTAGGAGCCAGAAGCTGGAGCCAGGACAGCATTAGCAGGTAAGAGATCAGGTGCACAGACAGGAACTGAGAGTGAAGGAAACATGAATCTGCTTTTAGTGCCTGCCAAGCATTTCCTTCTGAGCCCATCTGTTTGTTTCCCCTCTGTTCCCTGGTGGTCCCTCGGGGTCTGGCTCTGGCAGAGGGCTGGAGGCTGCCATGCTGAGGGGGGCTGGGCTGCTCTTGAGCCGTGGGCAGCCACGACAGGGATGTGGCCAGGACACCCAGAGGTGTTCAGGAGAGGCGTGTGGCCGTCCTGACTGGGGGGAGAGTAAGCCCAAACCATGCTCAGTGTGTCGGGCACAGGAGTTACTCCTTCTGCACTGTGTAAGAGCAGGTGTCTGTAAGGATTCCCCTCCTGTTCCTTCCTCCCCTTGGAAGTTGCCAAGGGAGTTGCTTTTTCCATCCCTGGGGTCCTGTAATCAAATCCCTCCTACGTTTGTCCCGACCAAATCACAAATACCTGGGGGATGTGAATCAGGCCAGGTGCTGATTGCACTTTTACCCTCATCTACAACTCCAAGCATCCTGGTTTCATCTCCTGCTCTCTGCTCTTCCAAGCATTACTTTGCTTGGCCAAACCAGAGGGATCTGCATCACCTCTCCAGCACTGGAATCAGAGATGAGCTGGACCATCTCTGATGCTCATTAAAAGCTGAGTTCCAGTTTTGGAGGTGCTGTGAGTTGGGAAGAGTGTTAGGGCCATGTTACAGCTATACGGGGTATTTTAAAATAATGGAAAATATTGATTTGCAGAAGGAGAGCTGCTTGGAGGCAGTGGGTGAGAACATGGTGGGCAAGGGAATCCTTTTTTCTCTCCAGCTGCCTCGTGGATGCCTGGAGCTTTGTAAAGAAATTTGCCACAGTCTGATGCACTCACTGTGGAATTAAGGACAAACTTTGATGCTACTGTTTTGGGACTGTTTCCTTATTATTTGAATCTTTGCTCAGAAAAAAGTCTCAAGGTTTTTTTCACCGTGTCTCTGAGTCCTCTCTGAGCAGCACAAGACACTGTTGGTCTTTCAGTGGAGGCAAATTTTCTGAAGTTTCACCTCTTTTTATTTAATTCTTAATTTTTTTAAATAAAATATCCCTTAGATTGAGGTTGGGATGATACAACTTCCATCTGGGAACCATTTTAGATGTAATTTGAAAAAACAGACTGTAAAACACACACTCATAAAAACAGTTTGTCCTTTGCAATGTACTAGAAAATGATTCTCAGCAGCCTCTTACTGCCCTCTGCTCGCCTGTATTTAAGCTCCATGACATGCTCAGAGACACAGTTACAGTGGATTTTAATACTGAGTCACACATAAATTCCCAGTATGGATCATTTGGGGAAGATTAACATGGAGAATATGTTAACAGTAAAGAATTTGAAGTCATTGCAGATTTTGCAGCCCTGAGTGTGCACCAGGAGCTTGGTGACTGTAAAGTTGCTGGTCTGGTTTGCCTTGAAGATGAGATTACTCAAAAAATGTGCCTTTAATTCTGGGAATTGTGTGGTTGTGCACAAATGCTCCTGCCTTAGAACCACGGAATTCCAGAATGGTTTGGGTTGGAAGGGACTTTAGAGGTCATCTCATCCCACATCTCACCTTCCACTGTCCCAGGCTGCTCCAAGCCCTGTCCAGCCTGGCCTTGGGCACTGCCAGGGATGAAGCAGCCACAGCTTCTCTGGGAATTCTCTTCCAGGGCCTTCCCACCCTCCCAGCCAACAATTCCTTCCCAATATCCCATCTCACCCTGCCTTGTGTCCTGGCCTTGTCCCATTCCCTGTGTCCTCACGGCACGATCCAGAGGTGTGGCTCAGTTTTCTGCAGATTTCTGGAACCCAGATCCCCACTTTTGGCTTTTTAGCACTCCTTGTGCCTCCAGCTCTAGTCTGGGCAGTTTTTTGGTATGAGGCAGGAGCGAGGCACCACTTCACTTTAAGGATTTACCAGCTGATCCCATCAATTTTCCATAGGGTGCCACTGATTTCCCAGGCTTTGATTTGATGCTGTTATTCATGAGCATCTCCCTCAGCCCCAGGGAGGTGCCTTGATTAAGTCATTAGTGCTCGGTGGGACCTCATGGGGAGCCCAGGCTGCCTCACATAATGAGCTGAGACCCCACTGGCAGCATCAGATGTATCAGCATCCTGCCCCATCCCTTCCTTACCGTGCCATCTGATTTTTGTGAGAGGTTTTTTGGTTTTTTTTTTTGTTGCTTGGCTGTGGAGAAATAGAATTGGGCAAGGATCATGTAAAAACAGTGTCTGGCCATGTTGGACCTGCCCTTTCTCTCCTTCATCCCCAGCTTCAAGGTTTGCTGGAGACTTAAAAAAAAAAAAAAAAAAAGCCATACCAAACATCAAATTGCTTTTGAGTAACGTGAAATCCTGATTATGGAAATGTGAATAATGGATCACAACACACATTCATGGTCTTCCTGCTCGGAAATCCTGCTGGTGGCCTGTGCATGGGCATCTAAAGGGAATTTTAAAAACTTGCTGGGGTGGCTGTGTGAAACCAAGACCTGCATGGCTAAAATGGGTGGTTTTCAGTGCAAAGCAGCACCGATGTGTATTTTATGGACAAATAAACTGTGGAGGTCTTTTCCAAAGGACCAGGCAGCCTAAATTGGGCATTGCAGCACATCAAACCAGCAGAGAAGGGTGGGCTGAGGAGCCCTGAGAGGGGATTGATGGATGTGCTTCATCTGGGAGAGGGGAATGGTGGCATTCCCAATTTTATTCTGTGTTTAAAAATCCTGTTTTCAATTTTTCATATTATACCAAACTTCAGGTACAATCCAACATTCCAATTAGTTGGTTGCTGGTGTTTTTTGGGAAGACTGTAATGCAAGCTGCTCAGCTGTTTTGGAGGATGAGACTGAGAAAACACATTTCCTTACAATTAAAAATAAATACAATTAAAGGCAGAGTGACCAATTCAAGTGGTGGTGCCTCTGCACTTGGGAGCAGTGATTGGATGGCTGGGAAATACCTCGTTTGCAGTTCCCATAAAAATCCACCAAAGCTGGGCCAGTTTGGAAACACTGAGGGAATAACAGCAGGGAATTAAGAGGGAGAAAATCTGTATTTCTTAATCATCACCAAATACCACCCTCGGGTTGGATCCTCTCCTCGCTGTTCCCATGGGCTGTGTCGTTTTGGGAAACAGTCTCTTCAGAAATATTCTTCCCAGGGCACTGGTTTCGAGCAGCCTGGATTTAGTTTTGCAGGGATGATGGAATTCAGTGGGACCTGCCCTCTCTGTGTGTGCCTGAATGTGAAAATAGAGATGTATATACAGGTGTGTGGTGGTGAAGATGATAAAATATCCCTGTATATAAATGTGAAAGTGTTTAAGGGTGGGGTTTGGAGCAACCTGGGATAGTGGAAAGTGTCTCTGCCTGTGGCAGGGGGTGGAACTGGATGAGTTTTTGGGTCCCTTTCCACCCAAACCATTCTGTGATTTATTAAAATCTGAGGCATCCCCTCATGAGCAGAAGCTGACGGTCCTTGCCCGTCTTCCGAGGCTCCTGTCCTTGTGCAAGGACAATGTTGGTGCTTTAAGAGCTTCATCCCGGGCCAAATTTGGGTTGAAACAGCTTCAGAAGATTTCAGAAAACACAGCTGTAGAAATTGTATTTCTGTAGGAATCCAGGCTGGAGGTGGGATGGTGCACTGGACAATTGGAGCCTCATAGGGGACAGTGGGGAAAAAATAATTTATTTTTCTTATGGTGGAGGTGGTGATGACCTGCAAGAAAAAGAAATATGGTGAGGCAATACAGACTATTTTGGACCTGTCTTCCTGACAGAAGAAGTTTTTCCTGGCACAGCAGCTGAGATGACCACACGTGTCCCCCATGCTCAGTTAACCCAGCAGGAATGAATGCAGGAGATGTTCCTGTGTAACCAACCAAACCAGCAAACAACCTGCTTGGCTTCAAAACTGAGCCTGTGACAAAATGCAGCAGAGCTCTGGACTTCCCAGCCTTCTGACAAAGGTTTTGCACGTGTTGGAGTCCCAGAATTAAACATCACTGCTGGTGGCACCACCCACGGTTCCTGTGGTGACAAAGGCCTGCAGGAGCTCCAGGTAGCAGGAGGAAAATGTGAGAGTCACTGAAGGATGATTTGTCTTATGTGCTGGGCAAACACTTAGATCTGCCAGTTTTTCAGGTTATTTTTGTTTGATAGAGAGCAGATAAGCAGATTCATTTTTAAGGACAGCTTCTTGTGCTTAATCAATTTTCTCTTGTCTGGGGTGAAAAGAAATTGAGTGTAAAATTTGTGCTTATAGGGAGGAGTGGGTTCTCCGTGAGCTGCTCTGAACAAATCCATCTTTGTGTGACCAGGCAGCATCAGAGCTGTCATGAAGATGGTGTGAGCCACTGTCTCTGCTGTTTTTTTCCTCAGGATAGGAAATAAATTCATGGAAAGGTTGTGATAAAGCTGTAAATGTGACCATGGGAGTTCTTAGGAGTAGCTGCGTCCTGGCCCTTGTGATTTCCATCAAGTACAGAGAACAAGAAAATCTGTGGAGTTCACAACACCAGTGAAGTAATAAATTGCTCCAAGAATATGAAAAATGACTTGGAGCCATCCAGATGATTTTGAAACTGGAGGATGGAGTGAGCAGAGGGGCTGTGCCTGGGGCAGAGGGCTCAGCCCTCCCAGAACAGCTGCTGTGCAAAGGTGCTCGTGTTGGACTGAGCAGCCAAATCTGCTTCAGCTCCCCAGATCAGAAGTGTTCAATGCCATCTATGGACATGTGAGCTGGGAAATAGCAGCCAAGGATGTTTTTACTCCAAATTTCTGAAAATACTGTTCGAGTAGTTTATTTAGCTCTGATATCTGTGTGTTAAAATAGATGTGGGAAAAGCTGGAGATCCTGCAGAAGGAGCAGCAGGGCAGCTTTTGGATCAGGGTGAAGATATCTAGAGCTGAACTTTTAAACTCTCCCACAGTGCTTATGGGTCAGGAGAGAGATCAAAGCTTGAATCCCTTCTCTGGGGAGAGGGTGGGGAGAAGCTCTTGGAAGGTGACATTGAAAGGTGGACATGGGCTGGGATGAATCACTGGAGCAAACTCCCAGGAAGAGATGGATTTGCTGCCTCTGAATTTATCTTTGAAGGTTAAACTTGCTTTTCCTTTACTTGTGGCCATGCTGAGATCCAGAGAGGGTGACACCAGTTTGGTGGCAGCGAGCAAAGGAAGTTTCCATTGCCTTTCTTGAAGACAAAATCTCAAGGCACTTTTTCTGCTGTGAAAGCAAAATGCTGTCGTGGAAGAGAGGGTGGCTTTGCACCATAAAATCCTGGAAATTCTTGCTTGGATCAGTTCCTTTTGAATGAATTTTGGCAGCGGGCTGGGAGCTCAGGGCAGTTTTCTGGAAGGGGATTGTTGCCACTTCTGTGTGTTCTTCCTGCTGGAGAAGGAAGAACTGTGCCAAGAGAGGCTCTGAAGTGTCTGGAGTTGTTCTTTGCAATGGTTCATTTACCCCTGCTGAGCATCCCAGACTTAATTCTCTGTGCCAGTCAGCTGGTTTAAGGTGAAAAGGATTTGTACAATCCCCAGCTGTTGGTTCAGGTGAGGAGCAACACCACGAACCTTAATTTGAAGGTCCAGTTTTTATCCCTGAAGGTCTTGAGCCTCTGAAGTGTGTGCAAAATGATTTCTTTAATAAAGTTTTTCTGAGTTAGATAAGGGGGGGGGGAATTCCTTCTTTCCTCTCAAAAGTAAATCCTATCATGGACTTATTTAGGATGGAAGACTTCTCTAAGATTATTGAGTCCAGCTGCTCCCCCAGCACTGCCAAAGCCACCACTGATCCGTGTCCCCAAGTGTCACATCCACGCAGCATCTCAATCCCTCCAGGGATGGGGCTCCACCACTGCCCTGGGCAGCTCTGCCAGGGCTGGGCAGCTCCTGGGGAAGAAATTATTCCCAATACCCAACTGAAATATTGGTTTTTGTCTTGTTACTCCTTGTTGATAGATGTTAGGAGTAACAGTTCCACGGTAAATGTCCTGTTTTCCTTACCCACCCTCATTTCCACGTTGGAAGTCTCCATGCATTCCTTCTTTTCCTATGCAAAGCCCTGTCTAGGTTTGCAGACTTGAGCTTGCTGAGGGAATTTAGGGATTTTTAAAGGGAATCTTTGTCCCTTTGGGCTCTCAGTGGTCACTTGGCCATCCAAAGGTCAAGGTCGAGAGTTGTGTCTGTGCTGCAAGAGGGCAAGGAAGGGGAATTTTGGCATCCAGGATGGGTGACTGGGAGCACAGAGCTCTCAGTGGAGCATTTCCAGCATGAGTTACACCCTGCCTTGTGTGCTGGCAGGCTCCTGCTCAGCTGAAGGTAAATTATTACCTTAAATCCCTTTCCCTTCTGGTGACTCAGCAGCTTTTAGGGCATCTCCAACCTGCCTAAATTTGGATTGTGAGTCTGAACCCAGCCCGCAAAGTCTGTGAAGGTGCAGGATAAGGAAAAGGCAGAAGAAAGTTGGCAGGTTTGGACTTGACTCTTGGGGCCAGGGAGGATAATTTCCCAATTTGTTTCTGGGAAATCACTTGGTTTTGTTCAGGTTTGTGGAAGAAACAAACAGTTTATCCTTCACCAGCCTGTTAAAATTCCTTCCTCACAGCAGGATCATAAAATCTTTGACTTTCTCTCTGCTTGCAACAACAGGTTTTAATTTCCCTGTTTATGGGGAACAGGGGCTCTCTGGAGTTTTCTTGTGGGGATTTCTCCCCCTGTAGACCCCTTCTGTGTTATCCCACTCATAATATCAGGATTCCCAAGCACTCCCTCATTTCCAGCTCTGCTTTACATGTTCTTTTCTGGAGGATTAATAAGCTGGGTAACCTCTGTGCATAAACAATTCAGGAGCAAATACTGGAGAGCAAATGCAGTTAATAGACCCTGGTGGTTTTTTGGCCATTTTTATGGGACACGTTGCCTGAATTAGCCTGGGGAACTTTTCTGCTCTTAAATATCAGAGCTTGATGTGACGTTTTGTGTTGTCCAAACATCTGCTGGGCTTTGGCATCTCCTTAATGGCACTTGGAGTGGGAGTGCCAGGAATGCTTTCCAGAGCTGTGGATCTGGGCTTGTGTTGCTCTGTCTCCATCGTGTTGGCCTTCAACTCAGGTTGGAGCATCCCAGGAATGATTTCCTGGGCATATTTCTGTATTAGGTTGCAATATTTGTCTGCATTAGTGCAGGAGAATGAGCTTAAACAATTGTACTGAAACCAAGTTTTAGATTGGCAGTGGCACCTCTGACAGTGGGAGAAATAATGGTGGTGCAGGCAGGTGAGGGAAAGAAAAAGCCAGCCTGGATAAGAGCCTTGAAAGAAGAGAAAATGGGGAAGTAAGTGGAGATAATTGTCAGGGAAGAGTGAGATGGAAGCAGATTGGGATGTTTTTGTGACCAGGAGTAAAGCAAAAAGCTTTTTGGTGAACTCTGAGAGGATGAGCAGAGGAAAATAGACAAATTTCTTTGGCTGGTGAAGAAATGAGGTCAGAAAAGAAAACAGAGAGCATGGACTATCCCAAGATGCCATTTAGTGCTGTGTGTTCCCTCCTGGCCTCCCCAGCCCCCATGAGCAGGGATTGCTCCAGGCCACCTGGGCTGCACATTCTCCATCCCAGTTTCCTGCAGGCCAGGAGGAGATCTGTGTACATATCTGAGAGGCTGGGTTTAATTTCCAGGAGGATGTAGGTTTTGTTTTTGTTGGAGCAGCGAGCAGGAGAGGCCAGGAAGAGACCATGTGTGTAAGAGCAGGGCTGGATTCCCTGTGGAGCAGAGGAGCCTTCTTGGGCATCTCTACGCAGCTGCTCTCTGCATCAGGCATGGAAAAAAACAAAAACAACAACAAAAAAAAAGGCAATTTAAATGTTCTTTATAAAAGATTCCAACAGCAAAGTTCTGTTTCAAAGGATGGAAGGCTCCTTATCCACTAAATTCATCCCATCACGTAGATTCCTGTGATCTCCAGAGGCCTTTAGGAGCTGCAGCTCACCACATCAAAGGAGTGTCCGTGGGGCTTGGAGTACAAACATGGAATATTCAGGTGCCATAGGGGCTTCACAAGGCTCTGAGTCCGTGCCCAGGGAGCAGATACTCCCTTGCTAAGACACCATCTGACAGCCTCCCCCTTCCAGACAACTCTGGAATCAGCATCAAAGGTGACCTGAAAAACTTTTTTAAATACATTAAAACATGTCCCGGACTCCAAAATGCCAAAGTCCGAGTTTAACAACTTTCTCTCTGCTTAAAAGATGTTTCTTTGCAAAGTAAGTTTTGCTTGTCCTCAGGTATTTTAAGCTCTGGGAGCCGTGGGCCTCTCCTGGCACAACATCTGCATGTGCTGAAGGGGGACATGGAGGGAGCCACAGCAGGGGACACTTGAGAATGATCCATGCTCCAGTACCTGTGGGGCATCATCTGACATTCTGCTGCCTTCCACAGCCAGAGGGCCGGGCTGGATGGGATTTTGGCAAGAAATTCCTGGCTGTGAGGGTGGGGAGGCCCTGGCAGGGGTTTCCCAGAGAAGCTGTGGCTGCCCCTGTATCCCTGGAAGTGTCCAAGGGCGGGTTGGATGGGGTGAGGATGTCCTGCAGTGTCGCCTCTGTGCCGAGTCAGGATCCGTGCAGGTGACCCCTGTGAGCCCTTCCAGGACTGTCAGGCTGGGCTCTCCCTCCCTGCAAGCCCCCCAGAGCTGGCATGGGGTGACCCACGTGTGTTCCATGCCTTGCTGTGTGTGGGGGGAGATGGGGACCCCAGGAAAGCTCAGCACCCTGGGGAGCAGGGGGGACACCCGGCTCAGTCACACCAAAGCTGCTGCCCAAAGCCCTGCGGTGCTTTCACCAGGAATGGCCCTTGTTCTTTCCACCCTCTCACAGAGTGACATTTCCCTGTTTTCCTGGGATAGTTCTCCTCATGGGATCTGGAATGGGGTCCTGTGGCAGGCCAGCAGCCAGCAGACGTCTCAGCAGCAGGATGTTCCTCCCCTCCAGCCCTGCAGCGTCCAGGGCAGCTGGATGGGGATGAAAACCAGGATGGGGATGAAAACCAACCTCTCCCACCAGCCTGGGCTGGTGAGGCTGCTCCTCCAGCTCAAGGAATTAATTTGCTTTTTGATCATCCGTAGGGAAGAGTCCAGCAGAGCCCTGGGGTGCTGCTGGGACAGGTTCCTGCTGGCTCAGGAATCTCCAAAACTCCTGGAGGCTTTCCTGGGCTGGGTCTGTGCCAGCCTCGTTGTGCTGCTGGCCCCAGCTTGTCACCTGCCATGCTGTGTCCCAGCAGATGTGACAGAGCACGGCTGGCTCCCAGTGCTGGGGAGAGCCACAACGTGTTCCTGTGTGTTCCTGGGGTTTGGCAGAGCTGCAGAAATCAGCATTCCCCCTGCTTTATTGCTTTATGGACCCCCCTCCCCTCCTGCAAACAATTCAGAATGTGCCTGTCCCCGTGAGGGAACAATTTGGTGGCATTCAGGAGTTGCTGAGTCTTGAACAGCTTCTGCTGGTCCAGCCACTTCTTTGAAAGTTGGAAGTTTTGGGTACTTTTTTTTTTTTCCTGCTCAAATAGCAGCTTGCAGTGGGCCAGAAGCTGTTGTGACAGTGCCTCTAAAATCCTGAAGCTGCTTGAATCACTCCAAGGAGCCAGGCAATAAAAGAGCTGGAATAAAATGTATCCCACAATGTCCTTCACTTCTGCTGACAGCTGCAGTTTAAATCACTGGTGCAACCTTTTAGCATAGCTGGCTTGTAGAAACGAATAAAATATAAAATGATGTTGGAACAGCGACTTGCCACCTCTTCTCTGGTGGAGAGTAGGGAGAAATCACCATTTTTTTGGGGGAGTGAACCTCTGCTTTAATGATAGTGATCAGAATAAAATATTAATATATGCTGGAATTTTTACATCATATTAATTATATAGTGTTTATTAGACAAGAGCCTTCACTTTAATCATAAAGTGGCGTTTATTCTATGAAGAGTCTGATGTTTTCCAGAGTTTACATTAAAATAAGGCTTTTTAAAAAAAACTCTTAAGCTCTCTTCTAGTGGAAGGTGGGTTGAAATGAGATGACATTTGAGGTTCCTTCCAACCCAGACTATTCTGTGACTCTCAGGAGAGTTGGTTTGTCTGGCTGAAGGATTTGGGCATCCCATTGCCACATGCTCTGATTCCTTGGCCCCTTTGCCCCAAGTGGCCGGAGTTGCAGGGACTCAAAATAATCGGTGGCTTTGAAGAAAAAAAAAAAAAAAAAAAAAGGCAGATTTTTATTTTGTAAACCATCAGCATTCCAAGCTTGCCATAAAACATCTCCAGAGCTGGGGGAGGCAGCGAGGGCTGTGCTGGTGCAGCGTGGGTGGGGTTTGGAGTGGGTATTTCACAGGTCACGTTGAGATGAAACCCTCAGCTGTGGCTGTTGAGTGACACCTTCACTCGTGATTTCTGGAGAACTCCGGGAGGAACTTTGCAGTCAGGGAAGGAAGGAGGGGTGGAAGGGTCCTGGCTGTTCTTGTTGCTGCAAACATTTTGTAGCATCTGTGGATGGAAGGGTGCCAGGACCTGCAGCCTGCCAGGAGAGACCAGCTCCCATCCCGATGTGTTTCCTTCTCTGCGTCCCCAGGATGTGGGCACTGGGGAGGTGTTTGGCCAGCTGAAGTGAGGGGATGGAAGGGGATGGAAGCAGCTTTTATAAGCAGCACCAGCCTCCAAGGAGCAGCCCTGACTCCCTGCCGGGAGCTGGGACTGGCGGGGGGCTGCGAGTGTGGAAGGCATTCGTGAGAGTCAGGCTGGGGAGAGGGAGGCTGAGATGCTCTGCTGTCCCAGAGGCTGTGTGGGAGGATGAAGGCAGGATGTGGATGATCCTTTTTGTTTGAAAATAAAGGGAAATGCCACTGATTTCGCCCTCCTGGAGCCTCAGGCTTTTCTTAACAAAAGGTATTTTATTTTTTCTTTTAATTTTTTAATCTGTTTGTCTGCTGAGATCAGATGGGTTTTTTTTTTGCAGCAGAGGCGTGGCTGAGAGAGGATTTGAGCTAGGGAAAAAACTGGATGAAGAATTGGTGGGAATTGCTGGGCTTGAGGCTGGACTTGGTGGGTGGAACTCGTGGTGTGTCACGGAGCAGGTCAGGCTGGGTGGCTTGCAGTGATCCTCTTGGACCTTGGCACTTATGGAACAATGGAGATAATGGCTTTATTTAATATTTTTGTGGGAAATGATCTCAGGGATGTAACCTGAGAGCTGTCAATTATCAGGAGTTGTGCAGGAAGAATTTTGTGTGAAGTGAGCTGAGAACGCTGAGAATGCCTGGAAGCAGGCTCAGAACTGCTGGAGCAGGGAGCTGATGATCCACATCTGATCCCTTGTAGATTTGCAGTATCCCTTCTCCAGGTGGTCTCATTTGTGCCTCATTCCCCATTCAGCCTCCCTTACTCCCCAGCAGCCCAAATTGTCAAACTTGGGGGAGCTTCCAGGCTTTAGACCACGTCATAAATCACAGAACCTCAGAATGGTTTGGGAGGGGAGGGACCTTAAATCTCGTTCCACGCCCTGCCATGGGCACCTTCCACTCCCCCGGGTCGTCCATCCCTGTTGGGAGAGGTGCAGAGGGAATGTTTGTGTCAGAGTGCCTCTCTTGCACCATGCCATGCATAACTCATTTCTTGAGTCTGTGTGGTTTTGTCTGTGTTTTTGTGCTGAACAGGAGGGAAACCCTTGAGATCAGCGCTGGGAGAAAGACGAGAGGTGGCGAAGGAGTCGATGTGGGATGAGCCACGGAGCTGAGGGACAGCAGGTAAAGCACAAAGGAGATCTGGAGTTGCTTCTTCCCTTGCTGGATTTTAACATAATTTACCAAAACATCTCACACCCTTCTAACAACACTCTCCTCCTCCCCATAGTCCAGTTGAAATAATGTTGAGATGAGAAAAGCTTGTAAAAATAGGGCAGGACCATCACAGTGTCACCCCCAGAGCTTTAATTCAAGCTCCTTACATATTTTTTGGCCATCAGCTCTTTCATTAAATCATCCATTAATTGCTGAAAGTTTTAGCCAAATACATTTGGCAGAAGTGCAGGCAAAGAAGCAAAAGAATATTTCACAATATTCTGGTTTCAGCAGTTTTCAATTCTGATTTTAAAAGCAGAGTTGAATGTCACCAATGGTCAGAGCTCAGTGTCTGGGTGCCTCGGGATACAAATCCCTGCACACAGCTCAGGGGGAAGTTGGGCTCTGAACATTTTTCTTCTTTAGCATCATTCTCTGGGCAGATTCTTGTCCCCAAACTCTTTGTGATCGAGGTGTGAGGATTAGTCCATGGGTGCAGATCACAGCTCTTGTGGGGGTGTGTGGCTGTCTGGGAGCCTTCCAATCTCACTGCAGAGGCTGGAGCTGCTGCCAGCAGCACATTTCTCATTCTCCAGTTTTCTTCTGACTCCTGTAAGGAAGCCAGAGGATGAGATTTTGTGCCCTGTGCTGAGCTCCTTCGGGCAAACTCAGGCTCTGGAGTATTGTCAAAACTGCTGATGAGTTTGGGCTCCAGCAAAGGAGCCACTCCTGCCTGTCCCAGGGAATGGCATTTCCTGGCACAGGGACACAAGGACACCACGGGGCAGTGGCATCCTGCACAAAGCTGCTCTGCCAGCCCAGATTTTGGAGTGGGAGCAGCACGTGGGTCGTGACTGGGAGCCACCAGAGTTACCCCAGTTGGAATCTGGCTGCTAAATCTGATTCCTTCTCTCAGGAAAACTTGGATTTTGGGCTGTGGTTCAGCACAGAGCACATGAGGTGCTCTCAAGGTCCCTTCTGGCCATGAACTCTGCCCCTCTGTGAAGAGACCACAGCTGCAGCTCCAGGGGCACATGGCCAGCTCAAGCCCCTGCTGTGCCTCCCTGTCAGAGGATTTCTCCAGGAGCGCCGTGTCCTTGTGAGCCGTGCTTGGAGCATCTGCTCTGAATAATATTCTTGGGCTGAACTGCTTCCAGCAGGCTTAGCAACTGTGCCTGTGATTTCCTGCAGGAAATCCAACCCTGCAGGGTGGCGTGTAGCTTATGGGGCTGTGACTATCAAACCATCATGGCATCCTTAAATTGACTTTTTAAATTTTATTTTTTTTTGAAACCTGTTAGCTGTCTCCCCACCCCCAACCCCATATCTGTGCATCTGTGGAGGTTTTCTTCCTGCCTTGTTCAAGTGAAAGAGTAAATCCTTTTTGATTTATTCCTGAGCAGCCCTCGAGCTCAGCTCCTGTGAGAGCCTGCTGACTTGGAGTTCAAAAGATCTCACAGTCTTTGAGGCCAGGCTGTGGTCTTCCATCTTGCCTCAAAGTTAAACTGAAAGAGAAAGTTCCTTTTCTTCTTAAAAAGAAAATCACAATGCTGGGTAAGGGAATCAGACTTACCTGGAGCAGCAGAGAATGCCAGCATGCAGAATGCCGGGTTAAAATCTGGTTGTTTAGCAAGGCTTTATTTTCAAGCACTGAGCACGTTGTTTAGGAAGTGTTTTATGGAGATAATTACTCCTCTAAAAGCAGTGCTGCTGCCTGGCTGGGATCCAGCCTGTGATCCTACATTAAAGCATTTTTTTGGGTGTTTAAACCACTGCATTACCACGGTGGCTAGAAATGGTAGTTCTTATCCCTGACTTCCTGCAGATCTGCAGGGTTAGATGACATTTTAGGAAGAAATTCTTTAAGAGTGGTGGTGAGGCCCTGGAATAGAATTCCCAGAGAAGCTGTGGCTGCCTCTGGATCCCTGGAATGTCCAAGGCCAGGTTGGACGGGGCTTGGAGCACCCTTGGATGGTGGAAGGTGTCCCTGCCCATGGCAGGGGTGGAATGGGACAATCTTCAAAGTCCTTTCCAGCCCAAATCATTCCATGATTCAATGAGGTGCAGACATATCTGGCATATATATGTGTGTGTATGATTTATATACATATACAGAGCAAAACAAACCTGTAAAAACTATTTATATCCTGTTTCACTTCCACAGGGCCTTGCTTAGTCCATATTTATGCAGTTGTGGCTGCAGCTGTGAGCTTGGAAGGGCAGAGGTAATGGATGGAAGACTTTTAATAGCTGTAGGGACCCTCCTTTTAAAATCCAGCTGCTCTGAGCAAGGTGACCTTGGCTCTGATTTGGGAATCCAGCCCTGCAGGGGGAAGGAGATGCTGATCCATGGAGCACAGGCTTGGCCAGGCAGCAGCAGAAGAGAAAGCACAGGTTGGGCTGGCGGAGTTTTCAGCACACGTGAGATTGTCAGGCTTGCAGTTAAAACTGTGGGTGGTCTCCCAAATTTGAATTTACACCTGGCAGTGGTGTATCTCTGTTTTTTAAAAAGCTCCAGTCCCTGGTGTGGCACGCTGGGGAGAGAACCAGCTTTTTTACCTGCCTCCAAGCAGCACAAAGGACTGGCAGCATAAGGGACAGCTCAGGTAGCCCTCACAGGTGTGAGGGAAACCTCACACGGGGCTTTTGCCAGCCCTTCTCAGCAGAACTCTTCCAGAAATCCTTCCTTTCAGAGTTTTTGGGCCTGTGAGGAGTGTGCAGGGGAACACCTTGGTGGCTTTACCCACCCCCCTCCCCAGGAACAAACGTGTAGAAAGCTGAAACTGCAATGATTCTCTGGCACGTGTGGGTACAGTAAGGCCACACAGCTCAGGTGGCAGTAAAGGACACGTAACAGACTGCCTCTTCTGCTCTTCTGTCCCCACTCTTCCTGCTCTTCAGCAGACAAAACCCACACCCCAACCCTCTCCTGTGTTCTGAGCCAGCAATAAAGTAGGAATATGTTTTTTTCCCCCAAACCTAATTTGAAACATGATGACTGGACCGTTCTTAAACAGCTTCCAACTTAACAATAAAGAAACTTCACAGAGTGCTTGGCAGGAGCCTCTGTACATAATTTAGATCATAATCAGATGCATTAACACATTTTATATGGATCTCATGGGGGCCAGGAAGACGAGGTGTGCCGGGTAATTTCTTTCCAGATTTCTTTACCTGATTGTTTATTACTCTCGGGGACTTCATTTGTGGCCCAAATGTCACCAGCAGAATCCTGCTGCTTCATGTGCCTGCATTCAGAGTAGCTGCTAGCCAGGCTTCACATTCCTCAGTTGCTGTGTTGTCCTCAGCCTTTCCACGGTGGTTGTGGATGGGAGCATGGGGAGGGAGGGAGAGGGAGGGAAGGGGAACAAAAGCAAGGACCCAAATCCTGCAAATTGCTGAGCTTGCCCTGGAGCTCCATGGGAGGGAAGGTGCTGAGAGTGCTCCGTGTTTCCCACCGAGTACAATCAGGAGCTGCTGCTGGAGAGCTGCATGGGGGAAACACTTCCTCTCCCTCCCTTTCCCTCTGACATGTTCAACAGCAGCAGCTCTGATTTTATAAATCTCCCGAAAGCTTTTCCACACTCAGAGAAGAGAAATGGTCGTGTGTCTCTGGCTTTGTTTGATTGTTTTGCCATGAATCCACCCATGCCCATCCTTGTGAAATCCGTCCTTTGACAGAAAAATCTGCTGCTGCTTTGAAAAGTGATGTTTTGGATGCCTTTCTGCTCTGCTGGTTTGTATTGTCCCCACAAAAGGCGGGCAGGGAAGTTCCCTGTCGCTTCAACATCTCCTTGATACATGCTGGAGTAATAACCCTCCCCAGCTCCGTGGGATTTATTTGTCACTGAATGCCATGCAGTGGTGTAAAACTGGGAGTTTTAAATCCAGGCTCTGCTCCCAGGTGGGAGCACAGCTCAGGTTGGGGACATGAGGAGCTGCTCTGGTCACTCCCTCGTCCAGCCAGCCTCAGCCAGCTGCCATTGATGCAGTGTTGGCACAACCAGGAATTAACCTCCAAGGCAAGTCAGATGTGGCCTGGGTGTTTGGGCAGGCGAGGAAGCTCAACAGCATGAAAGTGGCTGGTTTATATCCCCAGATTTGGGCCAGAGGACAGGCCCAAAATGGGACCACAGCAGTCCATACCAAAAACACAGAGCTCCTTCCTCCCCTTTTTATCAGTGCCTGATAATGGTACTGAAAGCCACCCCAGGCCAGAGGAGAAACATGGATTTGTTTTCCTCATTTTTTTTTCTCTTTAATAATTGTTTATCAACATCAAGTGAGGATGCAACAGCATCCCAGATTAGCTGAGCTTGTAAAGTGGCTTCTACCACAGAGCATGATGATGATGGAGAAGTGAGTATCCTTAAAAATCGGAGTTGATGGGGTTCTGAATTTCCATTTGGTGTGCTGAGTGAATCCCTGTGTCTCACCCTGTAACTCCAGTGCCTTGTGCTGCTGAAATGTCCACAGGGAGAGAGAGGGTGAAGAGCTGGGGCCTCTTCCACAAACTCCTGCCTTTCCCTGGGTTTTCCAGCTAAGTGCTGAGGAATGCCGTTACTTGCAGGATATTCTCCCTCAAGACATAAAAATTAAGGTTGTTTTGCTCTCCTGAATGAACTCTTTTACCTCCATCTCATGATTCAAAACTGGCAGGAGAGCGTCAGAGGAGCCTGATCCAGGCTCTGGAGAGTTCATGTGAGCAGGGCAGGCAGGAGCACACGAGAGGGAGGAAATATCCCCAGCCCCTTTGCTGTTTATAGCCAGGTCACAAAGCAGTTTCCTTGCTCCCAGTGCCCAAGTTCCCTGCTGGGATTGATGGATTCTCCTTAGGACAGTGGCACACACAGTTTGGACAAGCTCAATGGCTTCTGGGTCCAGCCAGCAGAGCTGCTGCTGAGCAGGAGGAATGAGGAGTTCAGGTTCTCTTTAGGGAATACACTCTGCTACTTTAAACTGACAGGGCAGGGTTAGGCTGGATTTTAGGAAGAAACTCTACTCAGAAGGTGCTGAGGACCTGGCACAGGATACCCAGAGAAGCTGTGGCTGCCCCTGGATCCCTGGAAATGTTCAAGGCCAGGCTGGACAGGGCTTAGAGCAACCTGGGACAGTGGAAGGTGTCCCTGCCCATGGAAGGGGGTGGGACTGGATGATTTTTAAGGTCCCTTTTAACCCAACCTTTCTGTAATTCTGAGATTCTGTATGGGGGGATGCTCTTTAAATAGCACAAGGAAGGAAATAGACATAAATAAGGCACAATGGGAAAGATGAAACAACTCTTCTGGTGGTTGGGAATGGGAATAAAGTGGATTTTTCTGTATCAGGCAGAAGGATGCTGCCTGTTGTGAACATGTGTGGTTGCCCTCCTCTGGTTGGAAACAGAACAACCTCCCAGGACTGGAGACTTTTTTGGGGGCAGGATTGTTGTGTTTCTTCAGAGTGCCTTTGAAAAAGAGTCAGGATCATTTTAGATGCTGGGAATTAATCAGTGCAAGGTCTCACCCTTCATCTGCAAAGCCACCCTGGGCAAGGGGCGACTTCTGAGCTGCTGGAGGAGGATGAGTTGTGCAGAGCCAAGGGCTGCACCAAAGCAGGAACGTGTCACTAAAGCGTGTCACTAAACATGGACAGGCTCTGCAGGGGTGGGTGCAGGGCTTGGAGGGGCTGCAGAACACAGCTTGCTGCAAGATGTGGCTCTGAGGAATCTGTCACCCAGGCCTGGTCACCCCACAGCTGGGAGTTTGTGGGCCCCGAGTTGGGCAACTCCCTGGGGCTCCCCTGGCAGGGGAAACCCTCCTGGAGCAGTTCTGAGTCAGGAGCGAGAGACCCATCGGACTTTTTCAGTCTTCAGCTTCTGTTTGTTGTTATCTTATCAAAACTTCAGCACACTGTCTGCACCAGACTCTGTGTGCCTGAAAAACAGCACAAAAATGGCCAAAAACCTCGTGCTGCAAGGTGTTTTTAAGTCTAATCCAAAACTAAACTACCCAATTAAGAAGTGACACCTAAATAATTTTCCTTTCTAACCCAATAACTGACCCCTAAAGACCTGCAATGCAGATTTTTCTACCCAGTTACAAGATACCACCTAAATCCAAGAAGAAAGAGGAAGAGGAGAGAAGAAAGGAATTGGAGACAACACCCTGTACCCTCCATCTTAAACCCATCTATAGCACACTAAAAATCCTAAACTTAAATTTCTCACCCATGTGACATACTCCACTACTCTCTACAATCTGTGTCACACTTCTGTGGTTTCTGGTTTTCCTTGAGGCTTTGGAAGTTTTCTCCATGAATGAGGGTCAGTGTTTTCCTGGGAGTCAGAGCAGCCAGGGCAGACAGGGGGACATTCCTCCTGCCCTGGGTTCCCACACACAGCCCTGGCACCCCTCAGAGCAGGCAGCTGACCCCTGCCTGCTCAGCAGAGCTGGCTTCAGTCATTATGTGACAGATTTAATTAGCAAATCATTTGCTGACCTTCAGTTTTATGAAAATAGTCTGAAAGTGAGTTTATCAGCAGTTAGCTGCTCCAGCAGAGAAGCAGAGGCTTAGAGGATTTAAGGGAGCTGCATCCAGCACTGGTGATTTCCACTCGAGTGTGCTAGACCGTGTCCTTGAAGGCTGCTGATACTAAGCCAGGTAATCCTGGTCAGCAAAAAAACTGACTTGTGCTTTGGGATTTCTTTTTCTGTCTGGATCAGGACCAGCAAAGCCAGGGAGATTGTTGTGTGCCTTGCAAGAGTGTCTTAAAGGTGAAACCTTTGCTCTGCATTTGGAGCCGTTCCAAAATGTGAATCCTAGGAACTATAGATTTTGTTTTCTATGGATTTTGGCAAGATAGGTGTTGGAGCAGCTGAAAGGGAAATGAACCTGAGAGGAGCTTTTGACTTTGGTGAAACTCAGTAGTTGCTTTCCAGTAACAGGGAGGCGTTAAAAAAAAAACAAACCAAACCTGGTGACATCTGCAATTCAGACAGCATCTAATCCATGCTTTTTTTCTCCCACTACAGCAACCAGACAGGATCCAGGGTGGGATGTGCACACCTTGTGTATCTCCCTGCATGCTGCATACATGGAAGGATTTGGGGAAATGATTGTGTAGTGGTTGAGCAGAGAGCTGGTCCTTAAAAGGCTGTCCCTTAAATGTCTTTTAATGCCAGCCCAACCCATTTAATCTCACAGTGTTGCTCTCATCAATGTTTTATCACCTCCTACAAGCATTAAATCCTACAATGCTGCTAAAACATGTTGAATTTTAGTGTGAAAGTGGTGAAAGTGTCTTAACTGAAGAGATGGATTCCTGTGTCCAGAGGTAAATGTTGGAGAGAGGGAAGCACAGTGTGCTGGGAGGCTCCTTGCTGCCCCCAGCTCATACAGCCAGTGAAAAGCTTACTAAGAGTTACCTTTAATATCCATTACAGCTTTATCTTGTTCAGATATCTCCAGGAAAGACTTCCACCTTCTTCTCTCTGGCATTTCTGTGAACTGTAGAACAAACAAGTGTGGAAGGGCTCTTTGGAAGTCTCTAATTCAATGTCCTGCTTATGGCAAAGGGAGATGAGATTGCTCGAAGCTTTGTCCAGTTGAGGTTCGACTGTGCTGGGCTGGAGGGTCCAGCAGCTCTCCAGGCTCCTGCTCCAGTCACTGGTTTTCCTACTGAATATCCACCCAGGAGGCTGCATCAGAAACCTTGCTGCTGTCAAGGTGATCAGCAGCTGCCAAGGGTGGTTTCAGAAGACAAATCGATGAGGTTCAGCTTGCCCACAGCACATCTTCTTACCCTTCATGGCCATGGGAATGGATTCCAGGAGGATTTGCTCCATCCGTCCATCCCTGCCCACAGACTTCAGCTGGCAGCAAGGTGTTGCTGTCCTCTTTATTCCAGGTACAAACCCTCTGCAGGGTGACTTTGTGCTGTCAAAGTTAATACTCAGAATGTGAGTGCAGGTAACCTCGGCGTCCTCTCGACTTGGCTGCTCACGAGCTTTCACTGCCTTCTGCTTAGAGACACTGAAAAGTTGTTAATGTTTAAATAAAGGGATTAATTTCCGGCCTCCTGCTGCTAAACCTGGAATTTGGAGGAAGTGCCTTTTCCCCGCGAGGTGCGAACGGGCTCGGCAGAGCGGCTCCCTTTGATCAGCCACATGGACTGGAACTCGTGGTGAGGAGCCACTGAACTCCCCAGCATCCATCTGACTTTTCAGACAATGGAAACCATTAAAATGGCTCCATGAAGAGTAAATACTCAGGGATCGTAGGGCATGGATACGGGCAGGTGCCTCAGGCCTTTAAACCTGTTCCTGCTGTTGATTTTATTGATGATTAAATTGGTATTTTAACATTTCCTTACCTTCTTTTCCTGTCAATGACTTGTGCCTTCCCTTTGGCTTATTGAGCTTGGCTGACACATATAAAAATTGTCAAGGTAGGGGTGCCAAGATCACACAAACTATTTTATTTTTAGTGTCTTTTGAAACCTTGGACTTTTTTGTTCTGCCTTTTATCTGTCTCTTTCTTTTTAATCACACCAAATGGAAATAAATTCAATCACAGCTGGTGCTGGAGAAGAATCATTAAGCCCATCCAGCTGGCTGTCTCGGGGCCAGAGCGGGATTGTTCCCTACGCTGCATTTCCAAAGTATTTTATCTCCTTTAGTCCTGTGTTTGTGGAGTGATGAGCTCCTTTCACTTCTGTCGGCTCCCGTCATCGATCCGAACGGGAAGGGCTATTTTTAGGTGGCTGTAAGTAAATGGACATCAGGCACCGTGGAAAGGGGGCCGGGTTATTTTTGGAAATCCATCAGCAGGCGTTCCGGCAGGTCCTGCTGCGGGATTTGTCTTCAGCTGGGCTGTCTCGGGTTGTGGTATCGGTTCCCAAGGTTTTCTTGGATGTGATCTGCACTCTGAATGTGGAATTAGCAGCTGCTGGAGATGGTGTTGATGGCATCAGTTTCTGGGATTTAATTCCCCCTCGGCTGGGTTGGATGAGGCCCTGAGCAACCTGATCTAGCGAGTGGCATCGCCGCTGGGAGGAGACGAGCCTTAAGGTTTTTCCAGCCCAAACCAGTCTGGGATTCTGGGATTCTAAACCAGCCTGGATGGGAGGGATGCAGGTGGTGGTTGGGCTGGAGATTTTGGGGCAGAAGATGAGGTTGGCTTAGGGGCCATGTGGGGAATGCTCCTGGAGCGGAGCCAAGCCGTGGAGATGATCTCGCAGTCGGAGCCCTCGATGAACGTGCAGACTTGGCATCTGCTGGTGGCACACGGCAGCTTTTGGGGTGCTCTTGGGAGTTTGGGATTGGTCTGCTTCAGTGGATTGCAGAAGGGCGATGTTTTCTTGGTTTTCCTTAGTTCTTTTCATAAAGAAATTTGTTTAGGGTGGGCTTGGCAGCGCTGGATTGTGCGTTGGACTCTGTGATCTCAGAGGGCTTTTCCAACCGTGGTGATTCTGTGATTCCATGATTCCATCAGCATTTTGGGACAGCTGTGCCACGGTTTAGGTGTGGAGCTGATGGTGCTTGGAGCCCCTGGGCTCTCCGGTGACCTGTGTGTGAATGTGCCAGTTGGAATCTGGGGGCAATGGCCCAATCCAGGGCATCACTGTGGAGAGCTCGGAAAGCCCGGGCAGAAAACCTCCTGTGGGGCATTCAGCTGCACATTATCTTCTCTCTCTGCCTCGGCAAAGACCCAAATCTAATTTCAAAGGTCAGAACGTGCTCTCACCTGGGTGTTCCCAGCCTTTTATAGAGTGGTTGAAGGCCATTTCCTAAAATTAGCTGCTGCAGGGGAAAGCTGATCCTGGCTCCATATCAGAGCCTTTCCAAAGCTCTGGGTGATCATTGACTTGATTGCTCCTTTTGAAGCTCATGGGTAAAAGGTAGAAAATGGAAGAAAACCAGAACCTGATGCTGCTTCTTAACAAATCCTGTGGGTTTTGGGGCAGAATTCCTCTTCTTGGTTGTTTTTGGAGTTTTTTTTTTTTTTTTTTTTTTGTTGTTGTTGTTTTCCTGAAGCTTTTCCAGGCAGGCCAGTGGTCTGCCTTTAGGATCAGACTTATTTTTGTTTTCCTCAAACTTCCTGGTGATCCAAACATGTTGGGGAGCTCTGGGAAGGGGAACATGTGACTCTGAAGGAGGCTGAAATGGTAAAGCACAGTCAGATCTGCTAAGCAACAGCATTGACACGTTTAAATAAATCTGCTGTTGACTAATATAGAGTGACATATTGAGAGCAATTAAAAAAAAAAAAAAGGGAAACTAGGCACAAATTTGGGAAATGAGTGGAATGGGAACAGAACAAAGATGTTGGAGAGGACGCTGGATAAAAGAGAGGGAGGGCTGCTCCACAAAAGGAGTGTTCTGGAGAACCAGGGTGTCCATCAGGAAGGGGGAGACAATAGCAGGAGTGCAGATTTGTGCTGGAATTATCCCTTGGCAGTAGGATCCTTGTATTTCTGCTTCCCTGCCAACTCTGCTGGCTGCCAGGATTGAAGAGATTTGTACTGCCTGGTGCAGAGAGGAGCGTGTGATGGGATGTCAGGCAGCTCGGAGGAGGTAAGGTGGCACTTCTGTTCCCATGGTGGCTTTGGGACTGTTGTTCCTTCGGATCTGCTGTGATTTGGGTGTGAGTCCTGCCATTCCCATCCCTGTGGATGTGTGTAATGCTGGAGAAGGGAGCAGGGACTGAATTAGGAGGGGTTGGGTTTGAAGCTGGTGAAAGGAATTCCCTTCAAATCACAGAATGGTTTGGATGGGAAGGAACCTTAAAGCTCATCCCATTCCACCCCTCTGCCACGGGCAGGGACACCTCCCACTGTCCCAGGCTGCTCCAAGCCCTGTCCAGCCTGGCCTTGGGCACTTCCAGGGATCCAGGGGCAGCCACAGCTTCTCTGGGCAACCTGCAGAGCTCATCTGTGGGAGTTGCTGCTGCAGGAAGCTGTGAAACTGAGTCCTTGGTTTTTCCTTCCCCCTCTCCTCTTTTTTTTTATCAGTTAAGACTTTCTACTATTGAGAATGTCTGTGACTGATTGCTTAAAAAAAAAAAAAAGGTATTTTGGTGGACAGCTGTTGGTTCTTCAAGGGCTCCTACAACTCCTATGTGTTAATGGTTCAGGGGAAATTGTCCTGAATAAACTGTTCTGTGACTATGATTTATGGTTATTTTACACCAAAGCGGCTGGAAATGAGGAGTGAGGGGCTGAAGTGAACGGATCATTGGCTTGATCTAATACAGCCATCCTAGTGCTTCCTTAATATTTTTTTTTGGATTCTCTACAGAGGCCAAATAGAGTTGTGAATTTTGTGCCCATCTGAATGACTTTGTTCCAGGCCGATGGCTTCGTGTCCGTCCTCGTGGCGCGCTCACAGTGGAGCTGTGTTTGCCAGCAGCTTTCCCAGCCTCTGGAATGGCTCCCCTTTTCCTGGCTGGCCATCAGGTGTTTACTCTGGCCTTCCTGCAGTGCCTGGAAATAGGAAACTCACACCCTGACCAGCCTGGGGTGGTGTGAGGCTGAAAGGGAGAGAGCTCTGCTGTCCCTCAGGGACATTTTGTACAACCAGACCCCTTGGTGGGGAGATGGCCCAGCTTGAGGTGCTGGGGCTGGCTCTTCTGGCCAAAATAACTGCTGTGAATGGCCAGAAGAGGCGTTTGTGGATTGCTCAGCCATTAGCACCTCTCACCATCTATTTTCCAAAGGGTCCCTGAAGTGAGCTGGAACCAGTTCTGTGAGTTGGAACCCGATCTTTGGGATGGTGGCTGGGAGGCAGCAGCTTGTGTTGGAAGCGGTTCCTTCATCTGCCTGAGCCTTGTGCTGGCACTGTGGCCCATTTTTCGAGCTGCTCCGAGGACATTTGGCCCCTCTTCCCTCCAAAAATAGCTGCTGTGTGTCGGAGATTCCTGCCTGGAGGGTTTGGGAGCCAAAGGAGCTCCAGCCTTCCCCAATGTGCCCTCTCTGCTGGCATTTGGGTGCTCTCTGGAGTGCAGGGTGTATCCACAATATCCATGGTTCCGCTGGGAATTTCCCCTCCTGGCCACGGAATCACTTTTGTGATGGGAACTATTCAAGCTCTGTCCTGAAAATCCTGCTGCCAGTCCAGGGGAGCTGTCAAACCTTTAACTCTGCAAAAACTTGGCTGCTTTGAGGTGCTCAGTGGCAGCACCAGTCTCACCACTCGTGGCTCAAAGCCACAAGGTGTTAATTGGCTTTCATGTTTGATACCAGGTAATAAAAAATTTCCTTAAAAAGACACATTGCTTATCATTAGGTGCTCTTTAATGTTGTCAGAGGGTTCTAATAAAACAGGGATTTGGCATCTGCTCTTACCCGTTAGTCCTCCAAAAACTGTGGAATCCATCAGCTGTTTGTACTCCCATTTGAGGGATGAAGCTCACCAAAGCAGTAACTCTGTATAAATGCTCTGGAAATAGGGAACTGAGGCTCTTTATGGGGTACTGGAGAACCCCATGGAAAACTGAAGGCAGCAAACAGTAAGAATTGAGCTTCATTTGTGCTGCTGTTCCCAGAACTCACGGGACACGTTGTCACCACAGATATTTTTCTCCAAATACCATGCTGAGCATTGCAGGGCCATTACAAGCACTTGACTAAATAATCATTCCAGCTCTTTCTCCAGCTAAGAGGACACCATTAAGTTTGGGAGAGCAGCTGGGAAGTGCATTTGGACCAGGCTTTAAGCTTGAAGAGTTTTGGGTTTCAAAGGCACTTTAAAAGTGCTCCCCCAGCTCACAGAAGGAACCATGCTTTGGTGCCTTGGCCTGGAAGGCAGCGTGGGAGCTAAAAAATCTATTAGTGAGTTTCAATTTACTCGGGATAAATCCTTCCCTGAGGATTGCTCTTGTTCTCTGGAATTACAGGGTTTGGCATGATAACGTTTTTCTCCTTAATTTGTCCCTTTTGCACTTCCTTGGTGCCAGCAGGGAAAGCAGCAGCAAAACTCCAGCAGGAGAAAGGTCGAGGGTTCTTTTGGACCAGGAGGTGTGTGGAGGGTGCAGAAGGAGCAGTGAGGCAGCAGAGCTGTGAGAGAGGGAGGACAGGAGAGACCCAAATGGGTGGAAATGGGATTTGGACAGCAGGGAAGAGCTGGTGAGAGAGGGGGGCAAAGAAAAGGATCTCAGCAGCTGCATTTTGTGCGGCCACTCCTGTATCCTGCAGCTGTTCATTAGAAATTCTGTTTATGCCACAGGGAGTTTTGGAGTCTCTGAAGCTGACACAGTTTTAATAGACAAAGACATTTTGAGTGCAGCACATCTGCTCTGGGATGCTAAGGAAGAGGCTCCATGCAGTAGTGCCATTGGTTGAAGCATTTCATCGTGCTTTTTTTTTTTTTTTTTTTTATTTCAAGACCTCTCTTTTATCCTAAAAAGTAATTTTTGAGGTCAAAAGAAGTGCTGTGTTTGCTCATTAAGTTTTCAGCCCTTAAAGTGAGAGTCCTGCTGTATCCTTCCTGATAGCCCTGCGTTCCCAGCCCTGGGAGCAGGCAGAATCACCTCCTACTTGGAAGGATCCTGAAGCATTTCCCAGAAGTGGCCATCACAGAGGTGTGAAGCACAAGCACGGGCCTGGGGCAGGAGGGTGCTGCTCCGGAGCAGAGACCTCCTTTGCTTGATGCTGCATTATTTAATATTTGGTGAGCAGGTTTTAAATTGATCAATCTCTTTCTTGGCAGGCTCCATCTAACCCTCAGCTTAACTTTTATAACCCGTGGCTTTCCAAAACCCATCTCGCTGGGTGATTGAATCCACCTTGTGCAGCTGGAAAGTTAATTCCTTCCTTCACCTCCAGCTCTGGTCAGCTTCCTTGGATCCCCCCTTGCCTGACCTCTCTCTCAGCCTTCCAATAAACAGAACAGTGTCACTCTGCCCTCCCTAACTGCTGTTGTTGCTACATCTGCCCTGCAGCATCTTCTGGGTATTTTCTGCCCTCCCATCTTGGTAGGAGCAGTCTCCACGCTGGATGCTGAGTGGGGTTTGCCATCTCCCCCCTGCCTTTTCCAAGGACTGACTGTGTCGGTCTTCTCCAGCCAGGAACAGCTTGGGAAGAGCTTTTTTTTTTTTTGGTTGTGTTTCTTTCTGATCTCTTGGAAGGGAAGCACTGAGCACCGGTGAAAAGCCAGAGCTCGGCGTGTGTCCGTGATCCGTGATCCCAAATCCAAGCGGCGGCGGCGCTTTGTAGGAATTTAATTCCCATGGATTGTGCTGCTGCTTATCTCCTATCATCCACTCTGCTGCTGGTTAATGACTTTGTCAGGCACACACAAACCTCACGTGCTCTGTTCTGTCTTCTCGGGGTGTTCTGAAGTCTTTGGCCGCGTCCATATCTGCAAATCCCGTGGAGTGGAGTGTCCTGCATTCCTTGGTTAGGATTTATGGAGTCCCAGAATGGTTTGGGTGGAAAGGACCTTAAAGCCCATCTCGTTCCACTCCCTGCTACGGACAGGGACACCTTCCACTGGCCCAGGTTGCTCCAAGCCCTGGTTCAGCTTTGCTCAGGAGGACAAAACGGAGATAAACAGAAACACTCCCAGGGCTGGAGCCCCTCTGCTCTGGAGCCAGGCTGGGAGAGCTGGGAGTGTCCACCTGGAGAAGAGAAGGATCCAGGGAGAGCTCAGAGCCCCTTCCAGGGCCCAAAGGGGCTCCAGGAGAGCTGGAGAGGAACTTGGGTCAAGGGATGGAGGGACGGGACACAGGGAATGGCTGCCCACTGCCAGCAGGCAGGGATGGATGGATATTGGGAAGGAATTCCTGGCTGTTAGGGTGGGGAAGCCCTGGCACAGGGTGCCCAGAGAAGCTGTGGCTGTCCCTGGATCCCTGGGAGTGCCCAAGGCCAGGCTGGATGGGCTTGGAGCAACCTGGGGGTGTGGAAGGTGTCCCCACCCATGGCAGGGGTGGAATGAGCTTTAAGGTCCTTCCCTCCCAAACCTTTCTGGGATTTGAATTTCCAGCCTGCTTTGCAATAATCTGTGTGGGATAAAACCCCACGTGCTGTATAAATATGGGTGATCCAACACCTCAGGTAATTTAATATTTCTGGTGTGATTGATCAGGCTGTCTGGAGCAGAACAGCCCCCATTCAGGTGGTGATGAAGCAGCTCCAAGAAGTGCAGAAGGCTCTCAGCTTGGGGCTGTGGGTGGGTGCCCACCCTGTGCAGCTGAGAGAGGAGGGGGAGCTGGACACAGCAGCAGGAGCACCACGGCAGCAGGTGGAGGAGCTGTTTCAGGGAGGGAAGGCACATTTGGAGAGGGTTCATTTGGCCACGTGGCACTGATGAATGTCACTGAGCCTTGCTCGGATGCAGCAGCCAGGGCTCCCAGGTTTCTCTTGGCCTTCCTTGGGTTGTGAGGACTCGGTGCTGAGCTGCCTCCTTGGCCCCTGAGGGGCACGAGAGAAATCTGTGTGATTTCATGTTTGTTAGAGACCTCTCAGAGGGGCTGCTCAGACTCCAGAGCTGCTTTATTCCCTGTGTGCAGGAAAGGGGCAACTTTCCATAAAGCCCACACAGCTGGATTATTTTCCACAGAGACCCTCCCTGCTGAGTGAGATGCTGTTAAACACTCTGTGTGTTTCTGTGCTTTTCAAGCAGTGTTTCCTTTTCCTTATAACTTCCCCAGGACTATGAAACTTTTAAATTTGTGCTTAAGTATGACCTGAAGCTTCTGCCAGAGAGCAGGAATAACCTGCCACGTGATTATTTCCTGTTGTGGAAGCAGCAACGAGGGTGTTTTAGGGAGGTGAGAGAGGCTTGTGGTTTTGCCTTGGGTAAAATAACGTGCCTGAGCTATCTAGGGCTGGAAACCACAAGGAATACCAAGGATTTGAGCTGTCCCATGGAGTCAGTGTTTGGGAAACCAGCCCTCTCTTCCTGCCTGGAGTTGATCTCCTCCTGCTTCTCTCATGTGATGGGGAGCGCCCAACTCTTGGCTGTGGTTTAACCTCAGGAGAATTCTTGTTCATTAATTACTTCAAGGTAAAAGCAAAGAGAGGCTTTGCTTCCTCCCACACCTAATTTATCCCTCTTAGAAGCGAGTAAAAGCTTGTGCCACTGCATCCTGGAGCATCCTTGGTTTGCTTCCCACGTCCCAAAATATCTCCAGAGCTTTGTAAGCGGGAATGTGGTGGTGAGCTTTTTCACCTTTTTCCAGCTTTCTTGGAAAACTCTGCCCTTGCTTTGGGGAGGAGAGGGGTGAACTTTGCATCCAGGATTTTCTGCCACTCCATCCCACAGGACACAGAAGGATTTACTCCTAAGCTGGATGTTCCTTTGAGCAGAGAAGTGCTTGTGTACAGCCTGGAAGAATAAATAAAACACTGTGACTGGTTTATTACCAGGAAACAACGCTAAATAATAAATTTAAGAGCTAAAAGCTCTATATGTAAAGTAGATTTCACAATGCATTATGCAAAGAGCAGAAAGGCAGTGGAGAAGGAGTGCACTGGAAGAAGGCAGGCTGGGAAGATGGATGATCTCACGGACAGGACGAGGAGATGTGGAGTGAATCCCAAGCTGGCACGGCTTCTCAAGTGACCTTGGGCAAGTTGTTTCTGCACACCTCCATTACCTGCTCGCTAAAAACAGGATGTGGTTTTTCTTTCTCCAGGATTTCATCAGAACAAACGAGTGTGAATCACTCGGCTGAGCTCGGCCGAGGAGCAGAGGGCAGAGCCCAGGTGCCTGTGAGCAGCTGGGGGAGAAGTTTCTGTGTTTGCTCAACACTGAGCATCTCCTGCAGCACGCCCTTGTCCCAACACCCAGATGGGAGCACAGAGCTGAGAGCCAGACTCGGTTCTTCACTCGTCTGCCTGGAAGCCACTGAGGTCACCTTTGCTGTGTGGAGACAGAGATGGAGGCCTGGGGGTGCCTCATTTCCCCTGGGGGCTGCAGAGAGGCAGTGTTGGAGCAGGACATCTTAACTCCAGGTTTCTCCTCACATTTCTGAATTGCTGCCACCTGGAGCCTGGGCACAGAGCCATACCATCCTTTAGGTGGGAAGGGAGCTCGGGATGTCTCTGAGCCTGGGCATTCTCCAGGGAGTTTGGGATATCTGTTGGTCTCATATCCTCCTTCAAATCCTATGTAAAGCTCTTTCTCTGAGCCCTCCTAACTCCTGCAGGATGATCCTTTTCTCCCTTTGAAACAGCTAAACCCTGTCTGTTGCCACCAGACCTGGTGTGGTGTGAACCAACCCATGATCCAAAGCCCCAGAATTCCACCTGCTCAGAGCCAGGTGTTGATCTGTTGGCTCTTTCTGCTTTTCCCCTCATCATTCCCAGCTGCTGGGAGGACAGAGAAGAACACCACTTGTGTGCTGTGGTGACAGGAGGGAGCACCCTTCTTCCCCAGGGACTTGGGGTGGAGAACTCAGAGCTCCTCAAGTGCCACTTCTGAAGCCACTGCCTTCTTCAGCACATCTGGTTTCCACCTTTTCCATGATGAGCTCCTGGAGGGGCTCTTGGAGCGTTTTTCCAGGATCCCTTTACCCCACACACGCCCATGTGGATGAGGAGCAGGGCTGGGAGTGGGTTTGGCTTTGCATGGAGCTGCAAACGTGCAGAATGTTCCTTGGTTTGGATAAAACTCCCTAAAGCCAGGGATGCAGTTTAATCCTGGAATTTCCAGATTACAGCACCTTTTACCTGTGCATATAACAGCACTGATCTCAGCCTGGGAGAATTGCTCTGTACCTGTGAGCTCTGGAGATGGTACAAATCCCTCAGGATGATCCCTAAAGCTGCTGCTTGCAATTTCAGAGTGAATTTTCCATCTGCTTCTAATGGATCTGCTCCCAACCAACTGTACCTTAAAGCACACACCTGATAGATTTATTCTCCTTGTTCAACTGCTCCTGTTCCCAAAGCGACTGGGAGATTTGGGATGTAATCCTTCCCTCTGAGAGCATTAGGAAATAGAAAGTTATCATTGCTGAAGGCTTCTTGGGAGTTCCTTTGCTTCCACTACAGCCTGTTCTGAAGGGGAGAACACGCTGTATTTTTATTTCCTCTCTTTGATTTCATTCCTAATGCTGATGAAAGAGAGACTTGGCAATAGAAGGCGTCTCTCCAAGCCCAGATAAAGCACGGGAGCCACTTCCACACTCCCTCAGGTCCTTGTCTGTTTGCCAGGAGGGCCTGGCATGGCAGAGGTGGGTTTGCTCTCCATGGAGAGCAGCAGAACTTTGTGGATAATAATAACCCCGCAGAGCTCTCATTTCTTAAGGAAAGGGGTAGTCAGGATGAGTGTGGATGCACACAGAGAGAGTTTGGGAACTCTGATTTGGCAGGTGCAGGATTTCCCTGTGGATTTCCCTCCCCACAGCACACTCTGTGCCACCACGTTCTGCCTCACTCTTGTGCTTTGCTCTGCTGAGCTCTGAAGGAATTAAGTTTAAATTTTCCAGGCTCTGTTCACAAATATGCTGAGAAAGGAGCAGCGTTTCCCTAATTTTATAGCAAGATGGATAACAGAGGTGTAAGCAGGGAGGAGTAGGTGTGCTCAAGTCTCTGAACATTTGCAGAGTAGCCATGAACACTCCACAAACACTCAGAGATCAGCCCAGCCGGGTTATTTCTAGAAATGCAAAAAGAGGGGGAACCTCAGGTATTCCCATAATTCCACTCCACTCCACTGCTGTGGGGCTGAGGAGAGCTGGGAGTGCAGCCCAGGCTTTGACAACGTTCTCTGAGCAGCTGAGTTTCATGGGAGAAGGAGCTGCAGTGTGCAAACCTGTCGTGCCTGAGAACTCAGGTTGGCATTTGGGAAGAGGCTCTGGTAGTTATTGATCTTGTGATCCCCTAAGAGCCTTCCTGCCTCTTTCTGTGTGTGTGTAATCAGCTCCACCAGGCAGCAACATTGTGCTGTAACATCAGCAAGAGTTTTCAGCGTGGAGCTTGGTGAGTTTAAAGAACTAAATAGTTGTTTAAAGTACTTAAATACTACTTGGGAGTGAGAGGGGTGAGTTGGCTGGAAAGCCCAGTAGCAATCCTGCTTCTCTTCCTTCCAGATTTATTTTTGGGAACGATGGGAAATCATCGTCCTTTTTCCCCAGGGCTGATAAACACAGCCCTGAAGTCTCTCTTCATAAAACCACAGATTGGGTTTTTACTTTGTATTTTTTTTTTTTTTAAGTCCTAATAGCAACGTGTGAAAACCTCAGGCTCGATTGAGTTGATGAGGAATAAAGTCTTAATAGTGAAGAAGAGTCCAGGAGTGTGTCTAAAGTGCTCATTTTATCACCAGCACATATTTCATACTGACAGTCCATACTTTTAGCTAATCCCAAGCCACGTGTGGTGCATTTTAAGGCCCTCCTCAGCCTGCTCTGGCCTTTCCCTTGTGGTGTTTTCCGGGAGAGTGATGCAGTCACACTGGCAACTTCAGACTTCTGGGCATGGGGTGTTTTAAATTCACAACCCATATTTTGAGGTGAGGAGGAAGAGTTTTGTTCTGTGTCTAGGAAGGGAAGGAGCAGAGGAGCCACTGGAAGCAGGAGGTGGCAGACCAGCTGCTGAGGATCAGGTGTGGGGTGAAGGATTTGGCTTTTCAAGGACCCTAGGTGCCATTTCATTACCATTTATGGCTTATAAATAGGCAAAGTAACCACCAAGGGATAAGATATTGATGCAGTGCTACCTTTTGGGGGCAGTTTTTTGTGACCAGCCCAAAGCAACGTGTTTATGTGTCCACATTTATGATCCCTCATTTCTGTGTTGCCTCAACACCCTGCAGTGTTTGATCCCATGGCACCCCCAGACAAAAAACCCCAGCAAAGCTTGTTTTCCCCACGTGTGCCTTGGAGTTAAGCTGATTTTTAGATTCTGGTGGTGTTCAAGTGAGTGTGTGCTTTGGCATTTCTCTCAGGAAAAGCATTATTAGGGCAGCTCATCTCCTGGCCAGCTGTTTGCAGAAAACTGGTGGCAACTGGAGGATCTTTGCAGCCCCCATGAGACCAGGCTGAAATAGCAGGGACTGGCACATGCACACACATATGAACTTCACTTCCTACAGAAAACGGGGAGGGAAAGAAAGAAAGAAAGAAAAATAAAATAAAAGCTTTTAAAAATGTATTTTTTTTTTTTTTACCTTCAGTTGCATGTTGGTAAAATCCTGCTGCTGGGCAGAGCAGTCCCAGGGGTGGAGCCTCCCATCTGCCCACAGCCCTGCGCTGCCAAGATCCAAGAAAGCTGATTTAGCCTTTTGCTGACTTTTTAGCCCCTTTATCCTCCTGGCTTCCCGAGATTTACACCATTTCTGTTTGCCAATGTCATGAATTTAAAATCTGCCTTAGTTTTAAGCGTCCATTCTGCTGTGCAGCTGGGTTGTGGGTCACATTGATGGGAGGGGATGGAAATCCCATTTAATCACGGGGTGTTAAGTAAGTGACAACAAATGGCCGTGTAACAATAGGCCTGGGGATTGTGCTTTATTACCCCACATATTTCCCCTCTTCATGATGATTTTTCATGGTTAAATCAAATTTTTCCTTTATTTTCTCTGACGTGAACTTGAGTACAGCACTGAAAATTCCTCCTGACTTCTCTCTGCTGCTTTAAGGTGAACTTTTTTGCTTTGGCTCATTTCCAGATCTCTTTCAGCTGAGATTTGCTTCCTCACCTTCTTTCTGGGAATTCTTGATGAGTAGATGAGAGGGGCATTAAATAGATTTAGTGAAAAATGACCGTCAGCAGCGTGGATGACTTTCTTCTAATTAAAAATTGAAACGGAAATGAATGAGCTTCTCTTGAGGCCGTGCAGGAGATGGTGCTAAGCTCAGCTCTGTATTCATCAGTGATGTGGGAAGTCCAGGGTATGAAAGAATATCCCAGAAACTTGAGTACCTTGGAGGATGCCAATAAACGGGGAGATTTTTTAGTGACAGCATATTGACGTGGCCTAGATTTAAATCTGTTGGCCTAGAGCTGAGTCAGAGCAGACTTTTATAGAATCACAGAATGGATTGGGTGAGAAGGGATCTTAAAACTCATCCAGTGACACCCCCTGCCATGGGCAGGGACACCTGCCACCATCCCAGGCTGCTCCAAGCCCTGTCCAACCTGGCCTTGGACACTTCCAGGGATCCAGGGGCAGCCACAGCTCCTCTGTGCCAGGGCCTCCCCACCCTCACAGCCAGGAATTTCTGCCAGGAGGCTCCCAACTGATCATAACTTCATCATCTTTGCTTTGATGTACGGTGTAGACTTTTCCAGTGTTGACCAGAAATTCCCTCATACGCAGCCAGCCAGTTAATCACAACCAGCACAAGTACGTTCCCTTTCAACTTTCTCATGCAATGAATCAAAATTTTCCAGCAGGAAATGAAAGCAAAACACTTCATCTAAAAATTCCTCATCAGCTCTAGTCACCAGAGCAGAACAATGGCCAGTACACTCAGTTATGCGGTGCAAATTCCCAGCGCTGCCGCGTGCCGGGACCACAGCAGGGCGGGCAGGGAGAGCAGGTGTATGTCGGCGCCTCTGGTTTGGATGGGAGCAGAGAGGGCCTTGCAGGTGGGAAAAACGAGGATCCAGGTCCAGGGGTGAGGCGGTTGTGCGGTCTGGAGCAGCCCTGCACAACCCTAATGAGGTGCTGGAGAAAGCTGTGTGTCCACATCTCGTGGATCCCATCGCCTTGGCAGGTGACACCCCAAGGTTGTTCTTTTGAGAGAGGGCAATAGTTTTTAAATCTAACCGTGCCTTAGGTCACTAATGGGTCACTTTGGTTGTGTTACCTGACTCTCTGTGATTGTTCTCTTGTAGGAATGGCAGAGCTTCACCCTCCCAGCAGCGATGAGAGAGACTGACGGTGCTACGAGTCCCTCCTGGCCCCGTCTGCACAGCGGCTGCTGCCTCTGCATATTCATGGGATGGTAATGCAGGATGTCGGCGGCAGCGGTAGAGTTTGGCTCGGTCCCTCTGCGTTTTCCTCCTGCCGGTTGCGACTCTGAATCACCATGACAACGCTGTGACACTTCCAGCAAAGGTTGCCCGCGGACCGAGGGTGGGCTGGGGGCGGCGAGAAGGTCAATGATCGAGTCTAACGGGATCAGAAGTTGCGCCTGCAGCAAAACGACCGTGGAAGAGCCGCCGGCACGGCAAGAAAATGAAATTCCCCTTCCATTGGCTTCGTGTTGAGCAGGCACAATAACATTTCCCTTCGAGAGACTCGCTGTAAAAACTCTTTTGGTTATGGCTACTGATCCAACGTGATTGTGCGCGCGGCGACTTCGGAACTCATGACTGGCTATACGATGTTGCGCAATGGGGGAGTGGGGAACGGAGGCCAGCCGTGGGTGTTGAGGTGGTCCAGTCGGATCCGGCTCACCTGGCTCAGCTTCACCCTCTTCGTCATCCTCGTTTTCTTCCCCCTCATCGCCCACTACTACCTGACCACCATCGACGACGCGGACGATGCCGGCAAGCGCATCTTCGGCCCCCGCACCGGCAACGAGCTGTGCGAGGTGAAGCACGTGCAGGACCTGTGCCGCATCCGCGAGTCGGTCAGCGAGGAGCTGCTCCAGCTCGAGGCCAAGCGGCAGGAGCTCAACAGCGAGATCGCCAAGCTCAACCTGAAGATCGAGGCCTGCAAGAAGAGCATTGAAAATGCCAAGCAGGACCTGCTGCAGCTGAAGAACGTCATCAGTCAGACTGAGCATTCCTACAAAGAGCTGATGGCTCAGAACCAGCCCAAGCTCTCCTTGCCCATCCGGCTGCTGCCAGACAAGGACGATGCGACCTTCCCCCTGCCAAAATCCAACAGGAACTGCAGGCTGCACAACTGCTTTGACTACTCACGCTGCCCGCTGACGTCTGGCTTTCCAGTCTATGTCTACAACAGTGACGATTTCCCTTTTGGTAGTTCCTTAGACCCTTTAATTAAACAGGCCTTTGAGGCGACTGTCAGAACTAATGTTTATGTTACTGAAAATGCAAATATTGCTTGTGTGTATATAATTTTAGTGGGGGAAATGCAAGAGCCCGTAATGCCAAAACCTACTGAACTAGAGCAACAGTTGCACTCTTTGCCATATTGGAGGACTGATGGACACAACCATCTCATCATCAATCTATCGAGGAAGTCGGAAACTCAGAACTTCATTTACAACATCAGCACGGGGCGCGCCATGATCGCCCAGTCCACCTTTTACGACGCCCAGTATCGGCCGGGCTTTGACATCGTGGTGTCGCCTCTGGTGCACGCCATGTCCGAGCCCAACTTCCTAGAGATCCCGCCCCAGGTGCCGGTGAAGCGTAAGTACCTGTTCAGTTTCCAGGGGGAGAAGATCGAGTCCCTCCGCTCCAGCTTGCAGGAGGTTCGCTCTTTCGAAGAGGAGATCGAAGGCAACGCCCCGGCCGACTACGACGACCGGATCATCACCACCTTGAAGGCTGTTCAGGACAGCAAGCTGGACTTCGTTCTGGTGGAGTTCACGTGTAAGAACCAGCCTAAGGCGAGTCTGCCCACTGAGTGGGCTCTGTGTGGAGAAAGGGACGACAGACTAGAGCTACTGAAGCTTTCTACTTTTGCACTGATCATCACCCCCGGGGACACCCGTTTAGTGATCTCCGCCGGGTGTGCCATGAGACTGTTTGAGGCTCTGGAAGTCGGGGCCATCCCGGTGGTTCTCGGAGAGCAAGTTCAGCTACCCTACAACGATGTGATCCGGTGGAACGAGGCAGCCTTAATTATACCAAAGCCACGTATCACAGAAGTGCACTTTCTTCTGAGAAGCATTTCTGACAACGATCTCCTTGCCATGAGGAGGCAGGGCCGCTTCTTGTGGGAGACCTACTTCTCCACCTCCGACAACGTCTTCAGCACAGTCTTAGCTATCATAAGGACTCGAATCCAAATCCCGGCTGCTCCTATCCGAGAAGAACCTGCCGTGGAGATCCCCCACCGCTCTGGCAAAGCTGCTGGTACAGACCCCAACATGGCAGACAATGGTGACCTGGACTTGGGGCCTGTGGAAACAGAACCACCCTACGCCTCCCCCAAATATCTCCGCAATTTCACCCTCACCGCGATGGATATCTACAGGAATTGGAATTCTGCCCCGGGGCCTTTCCACCTCTTCCCCTACACTCCCTTTGACCCAGTCTTACCATCAGAAGCAAAATTTTTGGGGTCTGGGACTGGATTTCGACCAATTGGTGGAGGAGCAGGAGGCTCTGGGAAGGAGTTCCAGGCTGCTCTGGGTGGCAACGTCCCGCGGGAGCAGTTCACGGTGGTGATGCTGACTTACGAGCGGGAGGAAGTCTTGATGAACTCCCTAGAAAGGCTCAATGGTCTCCCCTACTTAAATAAAGTCGTGGTGGTGTGGAACTCTCCCAAGCTTCCCTCCGAGGATCTCCTGTGGCCGGACATCGGCGTCCCAATCATGGTAAGACAGACGTAGCCACAATGGGCTCGTTCGTGGTGGGGTTTGCACGTTGGAGTCCTCTGTGTCAGCTCAGCTTCAGTCCCGGGGGATGTTTCAAGGTGGCTGTACCTCATTTGGGTTATTTTATCAGTGGAGAAAAACAAGAGGTGCCAGATATTTAGCAGAGATATTTAGCACTCGGAGAATGCAAATTGCTTTTGAGGAGCCTAATGTGAATTTTGATGCTTAAAGCTAAAGATCGTTACTCGTTGGAAATCTTTGCTTAGGCTCTTTAAGTGCCTCCCTGTGAGGACAGTCGACACCTTATAAATTCCTAAGTAGTAACTGTTTCTGCACTTTGCCAGATGAATTTTTTATTAAAACAAAAGAGGGACCCATTGAATTAGTGTCGACTGCAAAGACCTCAAAACTCAATTCTCACTTTCTATTACAAGGGAAGGCAGAGAAGGAATTACAAGCCAAGGCTGACGTGACTCTGAGATCTTCCATGCCCCCAAGGTTGTTGCTGACTTTCGCATGTATTTGGGTTGATTATTTTTTTTCCTCAGTCAGACTGAAGAGGTGACACCTTCAAAAGCCAACATTCATTTTCAGACCCATGAAAATGTACTCACTTGGACATTGACTTGTAAGGAGTGAATTCTCCCTACATTTTTTATTTATTTTAAGTCTTCCTTGCCATCCCAGCATAACCTTCATCACTGGTCGCTGTTAAAAATCAAAATTAAATATAAATCTCCCCTCATAAAGAGAGCAAGGGCAGAGAGCTACTAACAAGAACTGAGTGCTCTGAATCTGGCTGTGTTTAGAGGACAAATGGAAGGATAATGCCTTACAAATTAGGGAAGGGAAAAATAAAAGAGGGAGATGGTACTTAAATACACAAACTGCGTGTGGTTTATGTGACAGGACGCTACTGAGCTTAATGGCAATGTGAGCTTTATGCTGCATGCAAAGAGATTCATCGATTTAATATTTCGTTTTATTATTATTGTGATGAATAAATCCTTCTGCTCACATTTAAAAACCCTTATGGTCCGGGAACAATGAGGAGAGAAAATTGCTTGGTTAATTGCGAAATAATCTTTCACATTAGTTCTTTTGAACCTGCGAATTCTACGAAATCTTTGCATTGTGTCTGCTGAAAAACCAAGTCCTCCTTCGGAGCGGGATTGTTCTCCTTGGAGCTGCTAATGGGTGTTATTTGTGAGGGAAAAATGCATTTGTGTTGATGGAAGATAATGGCTTTTTGTACCTGGCTCTCATCTGCACATCTGTTGTGTTGGGAGCCCTGCTGGCTTTTTTGGGGACTTGACACACACGAGTTGCTTTGTGTCACCGGGGGGGATGTTGGGAACCGTGTGGTTCCAGAGGAGGGAATTGTCCTGTGCATGCTTTGGATGTGACTGAGACAGAGTGAAAATTTAACAGGGTAGGAATCCATTTGGATTTAGGTGAAATGTGCCACTTTGAGCTTGCTAAATACGCTGTTTAGTCTAGTAACTGCAGCCCTAGCAAAACTACCCTAGCTAAAAAAAAAAAAAAAAAAAGAATGCAAATTTCCACACTAAAAGAAAAGAGATAAGAAAGACTCCTCAGACCCTGAAACAGACAGGACAGAGTGACCCAGGAGTTCTTTCCATCCTTTCTAACAAAAACTGAATACTATGTAACTAGCTATAAGTTTAATGTAAAATCAGCAAAATAAATATGCATTAACCTATTGTGAAATTCTATGCATATAGAAATTAATAAATATAATAAAAAAAGGATCAGGAGTTCTCAGAAGTACGCATGTCCATTAAAAAGCAATAAATCCCAACATGTGTCCACAGCACTATAAATAAACACACCCATCCCTACAAATCTTTATTAAAATTATAAGGTTTAATTTTTCATCCGTGTTTCGTGACACTGTGGAGTGGCTGGGTCACAGAGAGCTTCTGCCAGGTCCTTTCCAAAGGGCCGTGTTGGTCTGATAATAGCTCTGCTTTCTTCCCGTTTTTCTAAATGCCTGTTTTTTAAAAGAGCCCAAATCTGGGATTTCTCAGGGGAGGGTTAACCCTGAGCAGCCTCCAGGCATCCATCCCCTGTTGCTAAACCCATCTCCAGACTGGGTGTTTAATCCTGCTGGGAGCTTGTGCCATCCTTCTACAAGGATGCTTTGGTGTGGCAATGATGGAAAACTTCCCTGGGCTTCATCAGACAGTGAGAAATTCTAAGTTCTGCTCTGGGAAAGGGTGAAAAGAGCATTGGGAGCAGAGGTGAGGCTCTGTTTGAGCCTCGCTGGCTCGGATTTGGGATGTGCTGGCCAGGGGAAGGGGCAGGTGGGGACGTGGGATTGGCAGGACACGCAAGCCGGTGTGTGCCAGTGTCAAAAGAAAGTGAGGAGCTGTGATTCTGAATTCCTTGTGAGGGAAAAAAGCTCTTTTGATGGGGAATATCCAATTCTCTCAGATCTGCCAGTGGTGCTGTATCTCTGTGTAACAAATACGTTCCCAGAAACTTTGGGAGGCAAGGAATTGCTCTGTGTTCAGGTCCCAGAGCACAGAGCTTGGTGGGGAAACCTGAGGGGAGAAGAGCAGGGGAGGAAGGTGGATTTGGGCTGTGACTGAAGTGGGTCCAGGCAGCAGCTGGCTCTTAGGAGCAGCACAGCAGCAGCACACGTGTGCCAGCGTGATCCAGGATCAAAGCACCTGGAGCCAGCAGGTGATTGAAGAAAACCCAGCCTCAGAAAGGGTGGACCTGTTCCAGTGAGTCCAGAGGAGGCCACGGAGCTGCCCTGAGGCTGGAGCCCCTCTGGAGCCAGGCTGGGAGAGCTGGGGGTGCTCAGCTGGAGAGGAGAAGGATCCAGGGAGAGCTCAGAGGCCCTTCCAGAGCCTAAAGGGGCTCCAGGAGAGCTGGAGAGGGACTTGGGACAAGGGATGGAGGGACAGGACACAGGGAATGGCTTCCCACTGCCAGAGGACAGGGATGGATGGGATATTGGGAAGGAATTCCTGGCTGTGAGGGTGGTGAGGCTGTGGAATAGAATTCCCAGAGAAGCTGTGGCTGCCCCTGGATCCCTGGAAATGTCCAAGGCCAGGCTGGACAGGGCTTGGAGCCACCTGGGACAGTGGGAGGTGTCCCTGCCCATGGCAGGGAGTGGGATGGGATGATCTTTCAGGTCCCTTCCAACCCAAACCATTTTATCATTTTATATAAATTACAAGCTAATGAGACAAAGAATTGTGTGTAGCACATTAAAGTGCCTTTGGAAGCAAAATAGAGCCCTAAACCCCACCAGGGCCTGCTGGTGGCAAGAGATGTGTGGATCTGGGCTAGCAGAATTCCCCAGAATTCCCCAGAGGAGAGTTGGACTTCTCCTTACTCCATGTGCTGACCTTATTTATCCATGTGTTCCTTGAAACGTCTTTTGCAAACTGTGCTGATTTGGGGTTGTCCTCCCAGGCAGATTTCTTTTCCCTGGTGGGCTGGGAATTAATCAAGAGCCAAGCTCAAAGCTGAATTGGAACTTTGAATCATTCATGGTTAATGAGATAAACAGGGCTACAGAATATATTTGATTTTTTAAAAAAACCTTTGACTTAAGAATAGACGGCATAATTTACTAAAACATCAGTAAGATTCCTGAGCTGCACAGGAATCTGATCAAATATTCTGTCCCTGTCCCTATCCTGAAGTGAGTAGGTGGAAATCCAGCATAATGTGAAGTAGTTTGTAGTCACTCGGGGCTGCCCCTGGAACAGATGTAGGCACTTAACCCTCTCATTTAAAGCTGTAAAATCTCTTCCCATCTCACGTTAATCGGCACTGCAGCAAAACCCAAAGGCTGTGAATGAGAAACGTTGTTTGTGCAAGCTCAGAAAGTGACTTTTCCCCAGGTGTTTGTATCTCTAGCACTGCCTTAGGAGAACTCCCCAGGACAGGAGTGTGACAGTTCCAGCTCCAGCAGCCACATCACAGCCACTGCTGAACTTCTTTGCTGCCCAGAGGAGCTGTGGCTGCCCCAGCCCTGGAAACGTCCCAGGCCAGGTTGGAGGGGGTTTGGGGCACCCTGGGCTGGTGGAAAGCGTTCCCTGGGGGTGGCACTGGCCGAGCTTTAAGGTCCTTTGCCACCCAAACCATTCTGGGACTCTGTGATTTGGGGCTAAACCCTATTTAGCCCAAAACAATATTTTCACAAGCTCTGCTCACATTCTAAGAAGTGACAGCCAGAACTTCAGCTCCTCTCCCTCTGCTGGGTTTGTGAGGGCTGGAAAAGCCCTGCAGCAGTTTGGTTTCTCCTCCTGCTCGGGGCTGAGGTGGGCTGGGAGTGCTGGAGGCATCTCTGAGCACTTAGGCTGGGTTCAGTGCCAGCTCCTGGGGCTGCTAATCCCTTCCTCCAGCTTTGTTCCAGAATGAGCCGCTGCCTTTGATCCCTGCAGCCGCTTCCAGCGGTGTAACATCCTTTGCTGCCGGCCTGGTGGCTGGCTGGGAGGGCTCATTCCGTTTAGCCGCTCGTTTAAAAGGGAATCATCTGTGGAAAGCGCTGCGGGCTGCAGACCTGCTTGGCTGCACACGGGTCCCCTGACACGGCGTTTATTTATCAGGAGCAGGCTGGCCCCAGAATGCTGTCCTGCCTTCCCCTTCTCTTTGGGCTGTGTCACTGTGCTGAGCTGGCTCTGAAGCTCCGATGCCTGAGGTTTGCCTGGCCTTTCCAGCAGAAGGACTCAAAGGGTTTTTCACTTCTCCATTTTAAGGAGCACAGCAGGATCTGTAGGTGATGCTTCTGGCTAAGAGGAGGAGGAGGAGAACAGAACCTGGACAGGCTGGTGGCAGAACGAGCTTCTCTGCTTGTCCTTCAGCAAGCAGCTGCATCCTCAGGCTTGGTTTTCTGATAAGAGCAGCACCAACCTTCCAAACTAACCAGAAGCTCGAGATAAGCTGCAGTGGTGTCATGATCCAGAGCGAGGTCATCACGCTGACCAGGAGTTAAAAAAGAGAATAAAACCTCCATGCTGATCCACACCACCATTTCAGTCTGTCCTTTTCCTTCCTGGGAGCTTTGTCTAAACGCCAGCTCAGGGCCTGGTTCAGCTTGGTAATTCAGCATTTACCAAACTCTTCCTTGGTGATGTGACTTGTGCTTTTCTGGGCCAACTCACCTGCAGAAACTCTTTGGTGAGTCCCAGCTTTATCCTGCTTTTCCCTGCCTTGCTTTGACTCACAGCTCTCGTGTTCCAAATCAGGAAAAACCCAACTTTGCTTTGATGTCCTGGATTGCATTTGGGAATGGGGAGCTCCGGGTTTATTTCCAGAAGGAACAATTCACACAAAATCAGCTGAGAAAATCCCTGTTTCTTAGCACTTCCCACAGGAGACTTGCCCCATCCCTGGGTTGAACAGTCCCTATTCAGTGCACCAGCGTTACCAGCAGCATATCCTGGGTTTGTGGGCTCCGTTTCTCCACGAGGACAGTTTCAGAGGGCAGGAGATGTTCCACACAAGTGCCTGGGCGCTGCTGTCAGGTTTGCAGCACCACCTGCTGCCTGCAGAGCCGCTGCTGCCGCGGAGGCCGCCGACTTCTGAAATCCCTGTGAGTTTTGCCATCTCCGAATGTGTTTCTTTCTGTTGTGTACAGCAGAGGAAGGAACAAATTTGCTGCTTCGTTTACCTGGGAATCCTAAAATCCTTGTGACTGCGGGGCCCGAGCAAAGGCGCAGCGATGCGTGGCGGGGTGATAATGGAACAGGCAGTGCCGACTCCTGGGAATGTGCACTTGGAATGTTCACTCCAGCACCCCACAGTCCTCTCTGCCACCGCCTAGGCCTGGCCCTCGTTCTGCCCGTGCCACCTGCTGCTTTTTTTACAGGATCAAACCTTCCTGTAGCCCCGGCTCTCGCAATCCCCGTGGCTCGGGATGCAGCTGAAGGCGTCGGTGAGCAGAAGGAAGCGTGGCTGGGGCATTGGAAGGAGAACCAAGGGAGGGAAGCGTCCTTGCAGGCTGCTGGGGACATCGTTGGGTGGGTTTTGTCACACGTGAGGTCCCTGTGCTGAAGCCATTAAACATCACCACAGAAGCTGCACAACCAACGCTCCCTGTTGGGAGCAGCTCCGTCACGGCTGCCGGGGGACAAAACCAGCACGACAGGACGTGGCACCGGGGCAGTGCAGCACCAAAACCCACATGGGGCTTCCAGGGCTGCATTCCTGCTGCTTTTAGGGCTTTTATTGTGACCTGTTTAAATACCAGAATACCAAATGTCCCCAAATTATTCCATGCACTGGGACGAGTGTGGGGGGAATGGAACGTGTGGGTGTTCCACACTGGGACGAGTGTGGGGGGAATGGAGCGTGTGGGTGCATTTTCTCTCTTTTTTTTCCTTTTGTTTTCACCTACTTTTCATCCTCTGTGACTTTGTTATGACAGAACTGAGTGTTGACATCCACTTCCCATAAAGTCCCAGAGCCTGGATATCTGCATTTCCTTTCTTCCCAGGCTTTTATCTGTCCTGGTGGAGCAGTTCTGCTGTGCAAAGCCATTTGATTGTGCATTCTGCACAGGCTGCCTTATTTGTGAAGACAGCCTTGTCTCCCAGAGTGGCCATAAGTTGATGTTGTGCCACAGGACACGGATGGATCCCCTGGCACAGGAGCAGGACTCGCCAAAGTCAGGAATTTGGAATTAAATAGAGAGGAAAAAAGAAAATCTGTGTTGGCTGGAAGAGGAGGGACCTCGTGGGGCAGTGGGACATCAAAGAGGCAGCTGTGAGGGACATGAGGAGGTTACAGAGAGGAAGGTGCCTCTTGGATACGAGGTGAGGGAAAGAGATGAGAAGCAGGAGAGAGGTTTTCAGCTTGTTGCTGCCTGTGTGATGCAGCTCCCAGCTGCCTCCCCAAGCTCTGTGGATCGATCAGCGAAGACATTGCAGCTCTCAAGGAGAAGGGGGTGATTTACTCCCAAGGTTTGGGGTGGGCTGGCAGCAGCAGCCACCCCCCTACCCCTTTTCCCCTTCTCTCCCCTTCTCTCACCTGTGTCTGCTGAGGAAGCAGATGCTGCTCCCTTATCAAACCCATAAATGCTTTTTTTTTCCCCATTTTAATGAAATCAAACTGTGGCTGGTGGTGAAGCCTGGTGGGTCTCCCTGCCCTGCTGGGCATATGGAGCATTCCCCTCTCCAAAAAGCAGCACCTGGCTTTTCCTGCCTTCTGGAGCAGGTTCATCTCCTGTGAAAAGCCATTGGGAACAGGCGGTGGAGTAGCTGGGTTCAGAACCAAGGGCTGCAGTTGGTTTTCCCCTCCTCCTGTCTCCAGAATCCCTGGAATCTGTTTTTTCACTGCAAGCACCCAGGAAGGATGGAGCTTTTTCTCCTGATGACAGTGAGGGGATGTCATCTTAGAGCCTATGAGAAAATCACACACAAGTCTTTAGTTAACTAATGAAAATCTGTGTCAGGCCTGTTAAGAAAAAAGAGGATTTTTTCCCTTCTCCTGAAATTGGCCAAAGGACCATCAGCAAGGAGCTAAGAGCACTAGAGGGAAACTGAGGCACGGGGAAAGCCACACCCGGTCACTGAAACATCCACTTGTATGTCTCCATATAAGTTCACAGAAATGCTGTTTTCACCTGTTCCCAGATTTTCTAACAGCAGAAAGATGGGAAATCTGAAGCTTCTGTCCTCCCAGACAAAACTTTCATATCCGAATAGTTCAGCAAAGTCTCCAGCTTCCCCAGTGCTCATTTGAACTGAACTCTGAGGGGTTTGAGCTTTGTGGAGGGAAGAGAAATGGGTTTTGTTGTCAACATTGAAAGCATTTGGGGCAGGGAAGTTCCATTTCCAGCCTTTTATGGCTTTGATCTCTGAGCTGCCCAGAGCCTGGCTTATCTGTGTGACAGGGCACAGCCCCATCTTGGACTGTGACAGGAGAGAGCTGAGAGGGACTCACAAAAGCTTCAGGACAGCCATAAACCAGATCATTCTTGCCAATAGGGCTCATTTTCCTCTTGCTCTGAATGCAGGCGACAACACAAATTGGTTTCAAACCACTGGTATTAATTAGGTTGATTTTATCGGAAATTTATAAAAGGAATTGTTTTGAATTGTGACTCATTTACGTGATCTCCATAATTTCTAACACATGCTGGTCCTTAATTCCCAACCCATACTGGCTTGTGGGAGGTGGTTCTGGGAGTCTGGATTCATCCCAGCCATGTGTTTGGCAGTAATTATTAACTGCCTCTTGATGGAAGCATTTTTTCCTCCTGGATTTTGTTGAAGCAAGTATTAAAAGCTTTGGGATAAATCAGACTTTGAAGGACGTGATATTGGCCATGGCTTGAGTTCTCTGCTCCTCTGGGTAGAAGAATGATGGGCTGGTGAGAGACACGGACCAGGAACAGCAGGATTCAGCCAAGGATTCCAGCAATTAGGATCCAGAAATTGAAGGCTACGAGCAAATTCCATAGAAACCTGTCTAGACCTCACATCCAGATTGGCTCTGCCACCTGGAGGGAAAATGGTGTGTTTGGGGAAGATGCCTCTCCCTTTATTTGCCCACATTCAGGAGGACATCCCAGCTTTGTTTGAGCTGTGGAAATTGCAGTTCTCAATGAGTTGTGCTCCTGGAGCAACAGGAACCACGAGGGATAAAATGCAGATTTGGGGACCGTGGCGTGGGTACTGGGACAGTCCTGCTGCCATTCCATAAAGGAGCTCTCATCCCTCCAGGATGGGTTTGAGGGCTGGCAGCAAGCTCCCTTCATTTCACCCAGAGCCTCCCCGCTGAGATCTCAGCCTTCTCATCTCAGGATCTGGAATCTACCTGGGAGCCAAAAGTGAGTGTATGTGCCTGAGTGCTTTATGGCTGCTGCTCCCAGCCACATAAACATTAATAAATCCACTGTCCTCTTCCCATCAAAACAATAACCTGCCTGCAAACTTGATGGCCTCTTGGCTCTGCTTGTATCAGAGTTTATATTCCAGGTTTTTAGTAGCTGCTCAGTGAATTATAGTCTGACTCCAGCTCCCTCCTCCCTTTGTTGAGCTGTGATGTTCATTTGGATGCCCTCAGATACAAATGTTTGCACTGAAGCTCTTGTGGGATGGGTCAGAGCAGCTTTTAAATGCTGGAAACATCTCGGAGCATCCCTGGCTGTGATGTATTCCAAAGAATGAGATGCACCAATGTGAACAAATTTACAAATAATGGCACCTGCTCTGTCAGGTGTTTTGTTTTCCTGCTGTGGTGGAAATCCTGTCTGACAGATCCTGAGGAGAACCTGCTGAAGGAGTAATTGCACAACAATACAGAGGATTTGCACTGACGAAAGCCTTTGGTAATTAAAGCAGCCGGGCTGTCAGCCGAAGAGCAAAGTGTGGAAAGATAAGCTCTGGCTCCCTTAGTGAGCAGAAAGGAGATATTTGCAATAATCCCTGGGGGTTTCCAGCACTCTGCTCTTCTCTGCCTCTCTGCTGTGCCTTTGTGTGTCTCCAGGATGGAAGCTGCTGGGTTCCCCCCACGCCGTGACCTGGCTCGGGGAGGGGAGGAGACCTCAGGGCTGCTCCTGGTCCCCCTCCTGGCTTTTCCATCTCCTGTCTCACAGATGAGATGTGACAGCCCCTCTCAGATCCTCCCGGTCTGTTTGCTGCCAGACTTCTCAGCACGGACCAGGGGACCGGCAGCGTGCCTTTTCCAGGGGAATCAGAAGTGCAGGAATTAGCTGGTGATGGGCTGAGGGAGAGCTGGGCTCTCATACTTGAGAAGTTTTGGGGTTTTTCTTGTTTATTGAAATCTGGCTGGGGAGTTGCAGCCTGTGAGTGGTTCTTGGGCTCTTGTGTGGCTGTTCCAGGCTCTCCTTTGGCAATTCCCAGGATAACGAGGAGCTCCTACCTGGCCTGACCCAGCTCTTGAGTGCTCCTCTGGGACAGTGAGGCAGGCAGGGAAGAAGAACATTTTTGCCAAAATAAGGCCAGGCTTTCCCAGTCAGTTCCTTGCGTTGTCTGCCCTGCCTGGTGCAGTGGCAGCTTCCCTGTGATCCCCAAAAGAGCCCCAGGAGATGGAGCCAGTTCAGGGCAGTGCTCCAGCCTGCTGTGCTCCTCGGGCTCTCTCTGCCCCGGGGCTCAGCCGAGCTCCTGCTGAATGCCCGGCTCCGAGCTGGGTCAGATCTGAAGCAGCAGGGTGGGATCTGTCCCCAGGCTTGCTGGCTGCACACATCCATCAGGAGCTGCTGGTATTTACCAGGCTGGGAAGTTTTTGCTACCCACGAATGGTTTGAATCCCTCATCCCTGAGCTCCAGGCAGTGACGCTCCACCTTTTGGATGGAGTTAGAAGCTGCTGCCTGCCCTCTTTCTGTCTCTTTCTGTGTTCCCTTTCTCAGCAGTGGTCCCAGATGGCATCTCTGTGTTTTACCTAATATTAGCAAAGTGGTTTTGGTACAGGCAGTGTGAGGAAGGTGTCCCCACTTCACCAGAACAACCTTTCACTATTAAAATTGCCACTAAAGGCAAGGGGTATTTGGAGAGGAAGAAGAGGCACAGGGGATGAAGTACAAATAACAGTGTACAGACGTCCTGCTTGTGCTGAATCCGTGCTGGGGACTCTCCTTTAGAACTTGTGGATGTGCTGGGTGTGGATCATGGCTCAATGGTTGGATTTGCTCAGCTCTGATCTCTCCAGCCTTAACGATTCTGTGATTCCGTGATCACACCTTTGGGAATTGCCCATTCCACTGCAAAAAGCGCCGCCACCAAACTAAAAATTTGGGTTATCAGTACCAAAACTCTCAAAAGAGTGAGCTCTTCTTGAAATGAATTTTTTTTGGCTTCACAGCAAACAGCAGCTCGTGAATCTGGCTCGTGGTCCCAGACCCGCCAGTGGAAGTTGATCATGAGCTTTGTGCTCTGCAGTTTTTCCCTGTGAGCTTTCATGAAAAGCACACGGAGGAATTTCGGGGAGTTGAGAAGGGAATGAGCTGCAGCAGTGGAAGTATTGGAACATGACAGCGTGTTATCCCAGGGACCTTCTTTGAGCCAAATAATTACAATTAATGGTAAAATAAATCTAATTGGACAACCAGCTCCATGTGCATCTCTAATTGCACAGCCACTAACAGCAACACACAGAGAATAAAAATCAGTATCTGCATCCCTTTAATGTTAAAACGAGCATCCTTCTCCTTTCGTTTACTGGGAAGAAGAGACAGCTGCTCCTGTATGAAAATGAATAAATAATCAGTTTTATTTGTGTCTCAAGCTGTTTTCTCCTCTCAGACCCACTGATCTCAGCTGAGGAGTTTAAAGGGACACCAAGTGTTTGCACATTTTCTGTGCATGGACACAGCATCACAAAAAAAGCCTTTCCGTGGTATCTTCCGGTGTGGTTTTGTTCTCAGCAGGGGATCATTTGTGCTGGGTTTTATGTTGCATTATTTAATTACACGTATTTTTAAAATGCATCTGTTTTGCCAATTTATATTCAGTGTGCGCTGCCTTTGGATAGCTTCGGAGCTAAATACCCTTCTCATACCTCTGGAGATGAGTCTGAAAATAGTCTATAAATCCTTTTAATTCAGAGTTTGAGAATGCTTTAAGTTGGAGGTGGCAAAGCCGGAGGCTCAGGGCATAAAGGAGGGGCTGTGGCTGTTCCAAGGTGAAGAGGAAGGAGCAGGGAATAATTAACACACGAGAAAGGGGATAACAGCAACTTCCCGATCCATCTTTACAGGGCAGGATTAAAGGGAAAGCAGGAAGGTGGAGAATTGCCAGGGGAAACCACTGTAAAAACCAGGGACAGCTCCTCAGGCCGTGCAGGGCTGGGGAAACATCCTGCTGAGAGTGTCAGGTGTGGGCTGGACGCTCAGATAAATGGGTTTCTTTTGGTGCCATCATGTCAAAAAGGGAGCAGATTCCAGAGGATTTCTGTGGGATGGGTGAGGACTGGTGTCCCCCTTGGCTGCCACAGCTCCATCCAAGCACGGCCTGGGGCTCATCCAGTCCTGGGACAAAGCTGGGAACCAGCTGGGAATGGTGAGGGTGCTGGGTGGGGAGGGACCAGTCACACACATCCCCTGTGGCATCTCCCTCAGGATGTGGTAGCGGGGTTCCTTTAGGAGCTGAGGTCCCAGCCATTCCCATTTATTCATTTTTCAGGATCTGAGTGTGTTCAGCCCAGGGTAACACCCAAACATCTCTGTCCTAACAAACACCTCAGAGCTGCTTTTTGTGCTTCTGCGATTTCGCCTCTGCGCCCCAAGTTTTTAAAAAAATCCATTATCACAAACACAAAAGAACATATATTTTTTTTTCCTACAAAATGCCAGCCTGCTCAGACCTGGCAGCGTGTCTGGAAGGAGCTTTGACACCCTGCTCACACAGCGTCCAAGTGCAGGGCAGCAATTCCTGCAGGATTTGCAGCTCATCCACAGCTGCCACAGACGCCTGGAGCCCCTTGTTGTGCCAGACTCCTTTCCTCGAGGTTTTGGGTCTGTGTTGGGAAAAGGAGCGTGGTTTTGGGGAGGAAAGGCATCATGCCAGGGGCGTGGCTCTGGTGGCAACGCCGTGCTGGCATCCCACCTCCCCCTGGCCGTGCAGCTGTGGCACCGGGAGGAGCCCTGCGCTGTATCGAGGCCAGATTATTTTATTTCTCATGAGAGAAGAACTCCTGGCTGAGCCCAAGGCCTGGATCTGTGCTTTTGGCTTTGGAAAGCAGGATGCTGGCCACTAGGAGCTGGATGAATTTCTGCCCTCTGAGGGTTTTCTCGTGGTGGGAGCTGAGGTGGGCAGGAGGGAAGAGGTTCTGCGTGGGCAGGGCAGGACAGCGGCGCTGCTGGGTGTGAGGCTGCGCTTGGAAATCTTCCACAAGCACCGCCCTGGCTGTCCTTGGAGGGGCAGCCAAGCAGAGCCGAGGTCTGGGCTGAGAGCCACGCTGATCCTGCCAGCTTGTGTGGAGCAGCTCAGCTTGCCCAGAACAGGTGGTGATAAAACACCGAGAAAATCGAGTTTAAAATGAGCCTGTGGTCGGGCTGGTGGGATTAACTCCGATGTCATCTGCAGAGATTTTGGGTGGCATTTCTGGTGATGGTGACAGCAGCTCCTTGGCACTGTCCTAGCAGAGATCTTGGCTGTTTGTTGTGGAGCCAGCGTGCCCGGATCGGCCTCTTCCCTCCTTCCGTGCAATGAGACACAGCTCAGGGACATCAGGCTCAAAGTCCTCCTCAGCAAAGGGAACCTCAGGTGTGCAGTTTCCATATGGAGCCTACCAGTGCCAGAATTCCTGCTGCAGCCAGGACGTCGAGAGAGCCACGGAATCGTTCCGGCTGGAAAAGTCCTTCAGGGCCGTCGATCCCAGCTGTGACCCATCCCCTCCTTGTCCCCAGCCCAGAGCTCTGAGTGCCACATCCAGCCCTTCCTGGGACACCTCCAGGGACGGGGGCTCCAAACCTCCCAGTGCCTGTCAGCCCTCTCCATGAGGAAATTCCTTCTTTCCCCAGCCTGAGGCCGTGTGCCTTGTCCTTGTTGGTGCAGACTCGTTCTGACAGCTTCTCTCCCAAAAACCGACCCAGCCTCCAGGAGATGCTGCTTGGTGGCCCCGGGCAGAGTTGTTGTCTTCCTCGTGCCCACCCCTGGTTGCATTTGCAGAGCAGCAAGTGCCAGCCTGGTCTCACACCGGGGCTTCAGAGGGAGCGGGAGCGGAGCCGGAGGAAATAAAAGTTATTTATTCTGTTTGTGGATCTGCACACCCTCCCCTCCGTCCAGGGAATCCTGTAAATAACCCCGGCGCTCGTGCCTGAGGTGTGGAGGGAGGGGATTCTGCTGGATCTGTCTGTGGGTCTCAAGTGCCAATCTGGGCAACTTTCTTAAGCAAAACACGTCTGGATTTGGCCAAATTAGGAGTTGAAAATAAATGCATGTGACAGGGTGGCTTCAGGGATACTTGAAACTCGTTGTTCCCTTTTCCTAGAGTTTGCCACCTCCCAAAGTCCTCCACCAGAGCCTTCCTTGACCTCTAGATTGGCTGATTTTTAATTGATTTCTTCCCCACATGTGCACGAGGGAGAGCTGGAGAAGCCTGGGCTTCCTGTGCGCTTCTGCAGAGAGAAAGGAGGGTGGGAAGCTCCGCTGGGACCCGGGGTTGGCGGGATGAAGCTCCTCAGGGATCGTCACCTCCGGGACCTGGCGGTCCTTGGTGGGTGGGGACAGTGGTGGCACCTCTGGGGCCGAGTTCCGAGCCTGGGCTGCTCAGTCTGGTCACCCACGGTGAGAAATGGATTGGTAAAGAATTCTCAGAACCTGACAGGAGGTTCTGTACATCTGTGTGCAAACTCTGAGGTCAGGAGCGCTGACTTAGGAGGGCCATGGAATAGAAATTGAATTGTTGAGAGAGACTGAACCAGAAACAAGCTTCAACAAGTTTCAAAATACAGCCTCACAAAAAGACCAGGCATTTTAGAGAATTGGAACTGTGAAAGATGCGTTGTGGCAGGACCACGTGGGGTAAAAATGCAGGTGATTGGTGCTAGAAGTAATTATCAGCATTGTGTGGCAAAAGCTCAGCGACCGGGGAACATTTCTGAGGGATTGTAACCAGGACAGAGCGTGGCTTCTGATGGACTGGCCTTGAGTTTTACATCTCTTGTGTCTCACCCTTCGTGGAGACCGAAAACAGAATAAAACCTTTTAAAACACCTCTCAGTTGCCCTGAAAAAGCTGGGAAAACCAGCAGCCCCTGATGCAGGAGATGAATGATCCCTTCCTGCACGGAGAGGATCCGAGCTCGTGGCGTCCCCACCCCACCCTGCCCTCCTCCCCCAGCCCTTTTGGGTAGAATCTCTCATCTTTGGCACAGGTGGAAGTGGATCCTTTTCCTGAGAGCTCCTTCACTGTCTCCCCAAATTCTCCAGCTCTCCTAAGGGCGTCCTTCAGGCTTTTTTCCCCTCTCAGAGACCCGAGGTGAGCAGCGAGGTGCCTGGTTTCTCCGAGTTTGCTCTGTGCCCAGGAATCAGTCCAGCTCGCTGAGGTGAGCTGCCAAAGCTTCCCCAGGCTGGGGCATTCCTCGTGGTTTCACCATCAGATCCTCTGTGATCTTCATCTAAAGCTGAAGCACGAAGCCTCACTGGCAAGGAGGTTGCTGGAAGGTGTTGATTTTGCTGTGGTTTTTTTTGTGTTTATGTATAAAAACGTACTTTATTGGTAAAAGGACATTATTGCTGGGGAAACTCTGGATTTATGCTCTGGTTTATTTTTCTCTCAGGCTTTTTTAGCATCCGTTTGTCCAGCGTGTCTGTGGACAACAAAATACTGGGAGGAAATGGATGCCATGGATTTGGGGGGTTTTGTGCTCCTTGAGTCGAACAAATCCCAGGTTGTGGAACTGAATCACCTGGAGCTGATTTTCTAGAAGGAGAAGAAGCTTCTGACGTGGTCTGTTGGGTGCTTGGAGGCATTTTAGGTGTCTCCAAACTTTGCAAACTGCTCAGGAGGTTCATGGCTTTGAGCTCTGGGCCATTTAGCTGACGGCAAAGTGTTTTAAAGAGAATTAAAAGTCAAAAAAACCCAAAATAAGGCGAGCAGGGCAGAGTGTGGGGTGGGTTTGAGTCTGGAGGAGTTGGAATTTGGTGCAGGATCCACCACGTGGTCTCTGCTCAGTGTTTGGAGCCCTTGCTGGAGGGCAGCTGAGCTTTGGTGGTGGGCTGGAGTCTCTCCTGTTGTTCCCTGGCTGATTTCGTGTCCTCCTCACTGTCGGAATCTCCTTGGGAAGGAGAACTGCTGACTCCCCGCCCTGCCAGAGCCTTTCAGCTTTGCTCAGGGAACATCTTGCTTTTCTTTTGGGTTTTGACAGAGCTCTTGGCTGGAGACCACGCAGGAACAAAGTTGTGGCAAAATTGGTCATTAAAATGATGGAAGGGCAGGAAAAGCAGTGCTGGGAGAGAGACTGAGACCTCGGAGTGTGAAAAGGGACAGAGAGGGGGCTGGTGGTGGCACCTCTGGGCTCTTCTGGGGGGTGAGACCCAGCAGGGCCGGGGGGGGGGAGCTGAAGGGAGACGATTCCCGAGGAGCAATGCTGGAAAGGTGGAATTTCGAGAGGAAAGGTGGAGTCTCCTGCTCTGGCTGTCTGCCGTGGGGACAGGAGACCCTCCTGGCAGAGCTCTCCCAGTGACAGGAGGTTCTTGTGGGCTCCAGAATGGTTTGGGTGGGAAGGAAGCTGAAAGCCCAGCCAGTGCCACCCCTGCCATGGCAGGGACACCTCCCACTGTCCCAGGCTGCTCCAGCCCGGCCTTGGGCACTTCCAGGGATCTGGGGGCAGCCAGAGCTTCTCTGGGAATTCTATTCACAGCCAAGAATTCCTTCCCAAATTCCCATCCATCCCTGCCCTCTGGCAGTGTGCCATTCCCTGTGTCCTGTCCCTCCATCCCTGTCCCCAGTCCCTCTCCAGCTCTCCCGGAGCCCCTTCAGGCCCTGGAAGGGCTCTGAGCTCTCCCTGGATTTTTCTCCTCTCCAGCTCTCCTGGAGCCCCTTCAGGCCCTGGAAGGGCTCTGAGCTCTCCCTGGATCCTTCCCTTCTCCAGGCTGGACTCACTCCAGCAGATCCACGTCCTTCCTGTGCCGAGGACCCCAGAGCTGAACACGGAGGGTGGATTTGCCTCCTCCTGCTCCCCTGCTCACCCCATTCCCACCCTGATTCCTGCATCCTCGTTTCCAGCAGTTCCCAGGCAGAGAAGAAAGCCCTGGGAGCCTCTGCCGGCTCTGGGTAACCCTTCAGCCAAGCCAAACACCGAGCTGGGTTTTGTGATGCTTCTCCACCTCGGGAAGGAGCAGGATCAGGAATTCCTGTGCCAGCACCGTCCCTGCTTTTTCCACGTCCTGGTGAAACCACGGAGCTCCCAGGGTGGGAATGCTGCTGGCTCAGCTCTGGCCCTGCTCCTCCAGAGCTGCCCAGTTTGCTCCCCTGCAGTAAATTGTTGGTGTTTTGATGGCTCTTCAGTGCCATATTCAGCGTGTTCCTGCCGAATATTCCATCCCCCCGGAGCTATCGGCAGCTGAACGCTCCAAGAGTGGCTTTCCATGGGAATTCAGTCATCCCAGCTGCCACACAGATCCCCATTCAAATATCTCCACTCTTAATGGTTTCAGCGTGGGCTTTTTTGTGGGATCAGATGTAATCTTATTTAATGGAGTTCTCTTGCTGTGATGCTCTGGTTTTTTCACCAGGCTGGGCTTAATTTTGAAATGGAGATTGTTCAGAGCAGAGGCAGGGAAAGGACTGGAGGGACTGAATGGGCTGGGAAATGTGGGATGGACGGAGTGACACTGGATCAGCCAGGGGAGGCTGAAAGTGGAAGAGCAGGGAAAGGATCCAGGGTGGATGGGGCTGTCAGGAATGGGGTGAAACTCTGCCAGGGCAGGGTTAGGTTGGATACCAGGAAAAGGCTCTTCCCTAGAGGGTGTCAGGCACTGAACAGCTCCCCAGGGAATGGTGACACTGCCAAGGCTGCCAGGAGCATTCGGACAACGCTCCCAGGGATGTGCAGGGTGGGATTGTTGGGGGGTCTGTGCAGGGCCAGGGGCTGGACTGGATGATCCTGGTTTGATCCTTCCAGCCCCGTGATTCTTGGAAGAGGGAGAAATTCAGCAGGATTTTACAGCTGGGTGGCTGGGCTGGGGGGCATCGCTGGAGCTGCTGCTGGAGCGAGCCAAGGCTTTGGTGGCTTCAGAGGATGGGGCAGCACAGCCCCAGCCTGAACCCATAATGCGTTTGTGGCTTCAGAGGATGGGGCAGCACAGCTCCAGTTTGGGGCTTCAGAGGATGGGGCAACACAGCCCCAGTTTGGGGCTTCAGAGGATGGGGCAGCACAGCCCAGCCCAAACCCCAATGCTTTGGGGCTTCAGAGGATGGGGCAGCACAGCCCAGCCCCAAACCCCCAAGGCTTTGGGGCTTCAGAGGATGGGGCAGCACAGCCCAGCCCCAAACCCCCAAAGCTTTGGGGCTCCAGCGGATGGGGCAGCACAGCCCCAGCCCCAAAGTCCCAGTGTGTTTGTGC